>VDFB02242007.1:116390-194166 GCA_007258455.2 Sequoia sempervirens
TGTGTTACCTCCCATTTTTTTGCTGCTGCAACAATTTGTATTTCAGCCTGTAACATGTTATTGTTGCACCTTACCATCTCTCTTTCCTCACTTCCTTTTACCATTTCACCCTCACAAAAATCAGCTTCGTTAGAAACATTGAAATTTTTGGATAAATCAACAATTACCTATATTTTCTTCTCCTTTATTATTGTTGTAAATTCTCCTCCTTCAATGAGGCATGTATCAGTTGCAACCTCTTTAATTTCATCATCTTCTTCTATAATTTCTTGTTGAAATAATTTTTCTATTTTTCTTATCTCCTCTTTCAACAAAAGACTATCTTCTTCTTCATTCCCTTTATCTAATCTAGGTCTATCAAAATCTATTTTTGGAATTTCCATAATTTTATCCACAGCTTCATCTACTTCTTTTGCATGTAAATTTTCACTAACAAAATTAATAGATACCTCTTTTTCTGCTATGATATCCTTCTCCTTTTCACCATTTTCTTTGCCTTTGCTAGTTCCTGTAAACAATGCATCTTGAGATAAAATAAAATCATTAAAATTACCATTAAATTCATGATCTGCAGTGACTATTTTCTCTTCTTTCTTTCTCCATCCTTCTTTTATTTTTCTTTTCTTTTTGTTGTCCTCTTTCAACAAAACATTCTTCTTTCCAAATCTCTCTTCTTGTATTCCCACTTTCTCCTTAATCAACTTTTCCAATACATCTACTTGAGCTTGGAGGTTTTCAAATTCTTCATGGTAATTCTTATTTTCCACTTCTTCCCAATAATTTTCCCAAAATAAAATTCTTACAAGCCTCCTCATGACCAATCCCATCCTCTCTGGTATAGACTACCTCATGTCCGGCGATCTGTCTACACACAAATCACACACACCACAAGTCCTGGTGCAAACTGCCTCACATTCGGTACTCTGCCTGCACACTCAGGAACTCCTGCTCTGATACCACTGAAGCAAGAAGGGGGTGACACAAAACCCTCTCTGCTAATTTAATTTCAACACAAACACAAGTATGAAAGAAACTACATCATGAAACTTTCATTAAAATGGAAAATTTGCACTTACAAAATAATAAAGTCTCAATGAGACTATGGGAACCACATATTCCCTTTACAACATCATAAAATTGATTACAAAAATCTGCAACATTCCATAGAATTTGTGTACTTCTCAAGCACTCCAACCAACCCACATGCACACTCTGTCACTCCTCAACAATGGCTGCAAATAAATTATTGAAGCCTTCGCACTTTGCTGCAATTTCTCCTTAGAGAAAAAATCCACCTCAATTGTGAGTTTCATGCCTTTGAAAACTAACTTCAAAATGTAAATGAATTATCTTTTATTACCAACTTTCCAAATTTTCTAGAAAGAAATGAAATTCAATTTCATTTCCATTTCAAATTCAAAAATCATCTTTCCCAAAAATCCAAGGAGATAATTTTTAAATTGAAATTCCAAAAATCAAAAATCAAACTTCTCACTTGTGCAAGCAACCAGTCTCACACACACTTTATCGACAATTTCCAAAATTGAATTCACTCATCAAAGTTTCCAATTTGATTAGATGGGCACCCACTTTGATAGTCCCTATTTTTTAGGGATTTGTGGAAGTTGAGATTTTATTTTAAATTAAAATCTTAAAAATCTCCTTTAACTTGCAAAAATCCAAAATTTGAATTTTTGCACTTCCATTTCCTTTACAACACCTATTTTTTCGAGCATAATCATTCAACATGAATTTTTAATGTAATTTAATTTAAAATTACATTAATTACAAATATTTTTGGCAACCATTTATTGAAAACCAAAAAAAAAAAAAATTAAATAAATTTGGTTGATGCAAGATTGCACAAGTCCATGGATGCTCCTGCATCACTCTGCAATCTCCAGTTAGCTCTTCATCAATTTCCAGGTGCATTTTTTTTGTCTTACATCTTTATTTTGTCATTTATCGCATCTTTCTTCATATCACAGTATGTTTTCCAACACTTTGCATTTCTTAGGTTTTGCATCATTAAATCACTTTATTTTCGGATCAGTGCATTAGTACATCATAATTAGACACATTACATCTCATTTACATTAATCTTGAGTGTAGAAATTTGCATTTTGGACCCCATTCTTTCTCCTTTTAGGTGAAAAACCCTAGAAGGAGCTAAATCAATTGGGCAATCCAAAATCATTTTCCACAGATATCTTAACTTGCGAGAACAACTGAACGAATTGGTGTTATTTTTCTTCTTCTCTGAATATGAAAGTATACTTGTATGAAAGGTAATTTTATTTAAATATTCAAAATGTATACGCATATTTCAAATTTATTCATTTCCAGGAATATATGTGAACATGCATAAAGATCCCTTTATGCATGCTTACATACATGCAATATACCTTTCGATTCATCTGGTTTATTTTAATCATAGAGCATATTAATTCTCTTGCAAATGGAACAAACTATGAACATGGAACAGTGTTGAATTGCATATTTCATATGATGAATAGATGAATGGTTTACCTAACTTAAATGAATAATGTTTGATTAATTTAATGGAATGATACAAGAATACAATGGTAGACTATATCACACTAGATTGTTGCTAATATATGGTAGATAGAAGAGATGGATACCCCTTGATATGATAAAATTTCTTCCGAGAATGGGTGCTAGAGAGTTTAGATTTTCTTTTCCAAATCTAACATGAGTTGCATTTCATGCAGCATGAGCTTGGCCAAGCTTTGCAGTCATTTTATATACATGTATGGAACAGACAATTATTATTTACACGCTCTCTATTATTTTATTTACCTAACATATAACTTACATATTATAATAGTAGATAGAAATGCATGAAGTTAGGCACGCACAGATTCCACCTTTTAAACTATATCTCTTGCTAAGTGTTTCATGCAAGGTCAGGAATTCTTCAATTGATTGAAAAATTCCAAGGAAGCATTGCTTCGTGGGTGGGTGGAAAATCACCTCAATCACATTCTCATCCACTATTAGAGGTGAGATATCATAGAGGAATCATATCATAATTCTATATGTATTGTATCATTGATGTAAAAGAATTGAAATGATGTAACAAAAAGAGAACCTTGTAATTTGAATTGACTAAGAGGTGTTGAATGCCAAATCAACTTGTATGTGATTATTGGCATTTGGAAATAAATACATTTATATTTTTCAATTTAATTGGGTAATTTATGAACATAAATTGCTAAATGGAATTAGCTTTGGAATTTGTGTCATAAATTTGATTTTTATAATGGTAATGATAAATTTTGCAATTAAATCTAGTTGGGGAATGTTACATGCATTCAATGCAGCATTAGAAAAATAAATCGTGCATTCAATGTAGAATGACATGAAAATATGTGCATAAGAAATGAGGCGTCGCCATCGGCAGTTGAGGGTGAGGCATGAGGGATGACTAAATGCCAATCCCCAAAGTCCAATGGAAGAGCACATGAACACGCAATGAAGGCCGAAGGAAACAGGGTGGTGGATCAGGCCCATAAGGGAAGTATTCCCTTCCCTAGAATCTCGACATCCCAAACTCTGAGAAGGAGAAGAAAGAAAAATATAAAGGAAAGAGAAGAAATAGAAATAAGGGAGAAGAAGGGGAACAGTCAAATGGACAAAGAAAAATGAAGACATGCAAAAAAAAAAAAGGGGGATGGGGTCACCACTTTGTTAAGTGAAAAAGGGTGGTGTGCGTGCTAAGGCACAACACCAATAAAATTACAAAACATTCAAGAACTTCAAAATGGTTAGTTGAAATATATGAGAACATAATAGAAAAAATTGAAGGAAAAAGGTCATCACAAACCGTTCAGTTTTGGGCTACCCACATTTTCAATGAATACTTTTCCAATAAGACATTAACTAAACAATGCCAATTTTTTGTACAATTTCTAAAGTCATAAAAAATGAGACCTTTACTAAATAAAATGAAGATTAGTGTAAACAAAAATTCCAATCAAAATAACATTATTGAACTAAACATGTTTTAATGCACTCAATTCTATTCGAAAGACTAGTAAGGAAAAAGATAAGAGAGGTGCTCATAGAGTAATACCAACCTCTTTAGTAAGAAATCAATTAATAAAGGCTTGATTATTGAGGCAAATATGTGTTTAATTAAGACTAAATCATAAAACAGTGTCAAAAGTACTAACAATAAGATCAAGAATAGATAGTCCACTTTAAAATTATACTTGGGCTTTTAGTGTAGGCTTCCACAAGTTGATAAGAAGCTAACTAATACCACAAAGGATGAAATTCAAAAAAACTGAAACTTTAACTCTAGAGTATCACCCAATATAAAAGATGTTTTAAAAATAAGAATTTTTTATCTTGAGCCCACACACCACATTCTATACATTTTTTAGAACATAGCCAAACAACATTATACAAAATATTTTGTGAAACACATCCAAATCTGAAAATCTCACAAAGGGCATTTGAATCTTGTAAGCCATTTTATTGTGTGCCTCTTAAAATTTGTAATACATGTTGTTGAAAAGACCATGTGGATTTTTCTATATATCATGAACTATTATGCAATATTCGTTCTACTTTACATACTAACAAAATGATACAGGAGTGTGGTGTAATGCAACTAGTAGATTTATTTTTATGTGCTAGAGACGATGGTTGTATTTTTTTATAAAAATGATTGTTTAAATAAAAAGTGTTTGCAATGTAGTGGGTTATCAAATTTTATATCATGGATTCATAAGGGAAATGAGCATGATTTTTGAAATCAAATGGTTGGGAAGAAGAGATATGAGATATTGAAATACAATTTGAAGAGTGGAGGTGAAGGTTCTAAATGAGAGTTGGTTACAAGAGAAGTGTTGTTGATTTTATTTCAGAATTTAAGAAAAATATTTTTTATAAGTGTGCAAGGCACAACCATAGGTCTAGATGGTTAGACCAACATTTCAGGATGTGTAAGGACTTTTTCCTAATTGGAACTATTATCTTTGCAGTCAATTTTGTAGAAAACTACACATTGCAACCACAAAATGAAGTCCAATCTCAATATAAAAATTTGATTCATATTTTTATTTTTGTTTACATCACATATAGACATGCCCCTGATAATACATAACAGAATAAGAAGATAGTCAAGGAGTACCATTTTTACATGAGTGATGATCAATGTCATTCATCAAAGTATGTTCAATATTATTTTTAATTTCTTTTAGTTCTTGCTGGAAAAAGATATTAGAATGGTTCAACATCTCATTTGGTTAGATAATTGCACCGATTAATTCAAGACTACTTGTATGTTTTATTGGTTGAGCAGAATGCATGCAAAGATGGGTATACCTCATAGTTGGAGTTTTTCTAAAGCAAGGCATGGAAAAAAGGAGCATGATGGAGCAGGTGTGTGTGTAAAGAGAGCTCTAGTTAAAGAAAAACTAAAGATTAGAGGTGGTGCTACATTCAATGACACAAGTTCTATTGTTGAGTGGTGTAACTATGCATTATCACAAGGAGGGGAACTTGATTCAACTGTGCATAGGTTCTTCTAGTTGTTTGATGAGGGATAGTGGAAGAGAGATTGGATTGTTAGAAAATCAAGGAATCATCATAGATGCATTCATTTTGAACCTTAGATGCAAGTACATGGACTATTTGGACATGAGATTTAGCTTGCTTTTTTCATAGTTGTATTAAATGTGAGTGAGCTCATTGTGAGTCAAGTGAGTGGATAGATACATGGATTCCACAATATCTAACCTCTTTATATCAAAATTGTTCATCTTTACTCACTGAAATGGAAAGTTTATTTGACTATGACCATATTTCAAATCTTTTGCAACCAAGACATGTTTATGCAATTGTTGGATCATATAGGAATGAAGAGAGATCAAACTATTGGTTGGAATAATGTGTTCAAGGAAAACAAAAGCTAACACAACCTATAATGCCCTAAATTTGCACATAGGGAAAAAACACAACTGACACATTTTTTGTAACATTAACATTAAAACACTAAGATTGTACCAAAAATGTACAAAGTGGCATTGCTCATGCAACATCACTATCGACATGTCGCTCAAGAGCAACATTACTATCGACATGTCGCTCATGAGCGGGGTGTGGTAGTAAATGTAGTTGGGTGTGTGGAGTCCATCGTGCACACCCTTAAATAAAGGATAGGCTAGCTCTAGGAACTAGGTTACTTAGGCTACATAATTATCATTCTTTGTAAGGAATTAGGGTTACTATCCTGGTTAACAATGGGATTGCTAGCAATGCTCACCTCAATAGTTAGAACTAACCTCCCCATTTGTTCTAGGATGGTTATCATTTTTAACATGGTATTGATTCTTGACCCAATGATAACACAACTATGGGTAATTAATGATTCCTTCAATTATTTATATTATTGCTTACTAGTACTAACATTATTTATAACTTTAATAACAATATTATTAGTATTATTATCAAGGTTACTCCTCGTATTAATACCACTCATTTGACACCAATATTAATATCTCTTCTAATACCAATAGTTTTATTTGTTATCCATTTTAGTATTACTATCAATATTAATATTACCCTAAAAAAATATCACTACTTATACTTTATATTATTATTATTAGCTAATATTAATATTAACATTAATCTTAATATTAATATCACTGTTTATTATAAATATTGGAATAATTATTACTCTACCATTAATTCTATTAGTTACTATCAACATTAATACCAACATTACTCACAATGATAATATCAATTTTATTTAACATTGTTGTTGTTCTTAATCAATGATGGTAACATTATGTTTGACATTTAAAAGGAATAGTATCACTCAATATTAATATCACCATAAGTAATAATCTCACACACAGATATTTTGATGATAATATTGTCAACTTACTATTTACATTAAGTATTTTAATTATTCATATTCACACATTTCCTTTAATACTAATACTAATCTTTATTATCAATCTTAATACCTTTATTAATATTACATCTATTTATGCGTATATGAATTATTACTTCAATGAATAAATTGTTATTAATGTTGATATTTATTCAAACACTATCAATTATATATATCAATATTACTTCCCTTGACAATTTAATATTTTCCTGAACAATGTACATATCGTTGGATCAAATCCATCCATAATGGTGTTCATTGTTGATTTCACTAAAAAGAATGTAGAAATTAGCAAGTTGCATATAAAGATAGAGGGAAATTTGATGATTTTAGGATGATAGTGTTAAAGTTGAATTTATTCTTTTACTGTGTACCTACTGGCATTATACTTGCATATATTAATCACTCATTTTGATCATAAATGAATTGCTTATAAATTAAAAATTTATTACTTTAATTGTAGATATCTATCCACGTTGCCTTATTATAATTATGATATTCCTAATAAGCCATGGGGCTACCTTGTTCATCTAGAATGGTGATGTCTCATGAGATGTTTAAGTTAGACCATTTGATGTTTTTGCATATGTTGGGATTAGATGATCAAATAAGACAATACTACTTGAGAAAAAGTTGCTTCATTTCAATATTTTGATGACAAAGATAATTTTTTGTAGTATGTATTTTCTATTCATAATATCCACATTTGATTGTCCATTTATTTGGATGATTACAAAGAATACTCAAATAGAAGGGATTTAGTGTGAGAGACATGATCACATGAACCAACAAACTAAAAATAAAAACACCTAGATTGGCCCTTTGATTAGAGAGCCATCCAAAATTATCATTGTTGATTGTAACACCCCCACAATGATATGCAAGAAAACTTACAACTTGTGTTAATATTGTAATACAAATCAGTCATTTTATAATGCACGGTAATTTTTACAATTTTTGGAACAATGGGAAATCCAAATCTTAAAGTTATAAGCAAAAATGAATTCCTTGCGAGATTATGATATGTTTCAAAAAAAGTTTACAAAATTTTGATAACCAGGGTGAAAGTTATGCCTCGTCGAAATCCACTTACAAATATGACTTTGGAGGTCAAAAAATAAATCAAAACAGCATATAATCATAATTGTCTTGGTTTCCAAGTTTAGATAGTGAGAACTAACTTCTGGTCAAATATTTACACTTGAAAATTTGACTCCTTGTTTACAAGTTATGCCTGTTTACAAGCACTTTTGATGTTGCCCAAATCGCTAGTATTAAACACTAGCGATTAAGGATTAAATAAATAAAATATAGGTAACATAAAATGTGATTGTTACTACAAGTATAACTATTACAATGGATGTGTGCGAATTTTTTTAAAAGAAATGGTTAAAAACTATTGTAACTAAGGGAGAGTAAGTGCTACATGGAAGATGAACCACTGGTGTGGAGGGGTCCTTTGTAGGTGGAGACACCCCTTAGAGCCTGAATCAAAAGAGCTCGATGAGAGGCATGTAGAGGTCGAGAAAGTGTGTTGGTTGCATGAAGGCTGAGGGAGTAGCGTGTAGGTTTGTTGGAGTTGAGCATGGTCGATTCATACCCAAGGAAATCTTGATGGTCAACTAAAATTTGATGGATATTTTCAAACAGTTTTAGACATAATATTTTCATAGTACTGCATGAATATAGTGGCCTATTTGCATGGTCATATCAATGCATGCTAAGAATATCTAGTGATATTTCCTTATAAATATTATTTATGATCTAGATGCTAAACCTCTAAAAAAATATGCACCCTAAGTTGTCTTGATGACCTTAAATATTAAATAAAAAAATTGTTGAAAGGTTGCTTTGTTAGACCTATTGACTACTCTCCATGGATTTCAAATATAGTGTGTGTGGCTAAATGTTATGGACATATTCATATATGCACTAATTTTAGAAATCTTAACAAGGAATCATCTAAAGATGATTTTCCATTGCTTAATACTAGTATCGTTGTTGATTCCATAATGGGACATAAAATATTATCATTTATGGCTGGATTTCCAAGTTATAACTAAATTATTATCAACCTCCAATATGAATGTATAAGATTAATTTTACTATTTTGTGGGATATATTTTGTTATGTAGCTATGCCTTTTGAATTGAAAATATTAACACTACTTATTAGAGGGATACAACTTTAATTTTTCATTATTTTATGCATAATATTTTATAATTTTATGTGGATGACACGTGGCTAAATCAAAGAAATTAACTAATTATCTACAAGACACAAGGACCATTTTTGTGAGGTCACGACAAAAATCTATACTTTCCAAGGTAAAATCCAAGTTATTCAATGCTTTATTTCATAATTGAAGGATTGTAATTTATCTTTCACTAAAATTGTAAAGAAAAGACATTAAGTGAATTGTTAATTTTTTGGATTAAAATTGTGTGCATTTTTATGAATCAATTCATTATCATAAAAATGCACATAGTTAATTTTCTGGATTGAAATTGTGTGCATTTTGATTCATAAAAATGCACATAGTTTCAATCCATAAAATTGGTGTTTCATTATTATGGACTATGGAAACTTGATGTTGTTAAAGGTTTCAATGAAATGGAGAGCCAATTTTTTTTTGATGATATGAAATAATATTTGAAAAATCCACCAATTCTTATTCATGTTATACATGGTAAGCCTTTATTGCTATATGTTTCTATTATCGAGTCTACTAGTAGTGGGCTGTTGGGATGAAATAATGAGAATGGTAAAGAAAATGTATTTTCTTTAGTGAAACTTTATTAGATTATAAGTCACATGATACACTCCAATGGAAAAATTATTCTTGTAGTTCTATTTTCTTCATAGAGGTTGAGGCACTATATGTTACACATTGAAACACATGTGATAATAAAATATATTCACACATTTGAAATATATTCTTTCTAAGGTTAATCTTTCAGGTCATGTCACATGGTGGGCTATATTATTCATAGAGTTTAATCTTAGTTTATTTCTCAAAAATCTATTAAAGGAAAACTAGTATCTAATTGATTAGCCACAACAACACCTTGTCCTACTTGTGTATTATTGATACATATTTTCCAAATGAGAACACACTACACATTGATCCTTTATCCCCTTGGACTATGATCTTTCATAGTTCTAGATGTATGACTACTTTAAGGGTGTGTGGGGTATTGAAACTACCCTTAGGGGACTTGATTCTTCATCTTTTTTAGTTGAAGTTTCCATGTACTAGTACTATAGCCAAATTTAAAGCATTAGTTGTGGGATTACATGAAATGATATGAACTTTAAAATTTAATTTTATTGACATACATGGTTATTCATAATTGGTGGCTAGACATAGTACCAACAATTATAAGACAAATACTATTTAACAAAAAGAGTCTATCTCTACAACTTAGCACTCTCTACAATTTAAATTTTTTGCAGGTTTCCAAGGTTTGACTAATTGATTGATGGGCCAATCAAGCGGGGGCCCAACAATTCTTGATTTTGCTACATCTTCTTCTGCAGGACTAGTTGCTCATACATCTAGAAAGTACCCTTTGTTGTCCTCTTATGGATTGGAGTCCTTTTTTCTCTGAAGAAAACCTAGTTTCATTCATTGAAAATTTGGTCAGTGGAGTTGCGCCAGCTATGGCTAGACTAAATATGAAATTTGTCTCATGTTCAATAGATGCTCTAGAAGTAAAAGTTCTTGAAGAACTCATGATTGAGGTGATTGATGGTCTTAAGCTATCATTGGATTGAAAATTCCTGACATATCATTTGAATATTGATCAAGTAAGGCAATGGGTTGACTCTGTCTGGAATTTAAAAGGAAGTGTTACTATTAGTGCAATGACCAAAGGTATTTTCCTTTTTAGTTTTTTTGTGCATGAAGATATGATTAAGGTTCTCACAGGTTTCCTTGGGCCTTTGAAACTTGGTTTAAGAACTTTCTATCACTTTGTAAGTGGAAACCTAGGTTTGACCCATCTATTGATCTGGGTGTGGTAGCCCCAACCTAGGTGTGCCTTCTGAGGCTACCCTTAGAATTCTAGAATATAGGTATCTTCAAGGGGATCACTAACTCTTTTGGGAACTTACTAACTATGGACAAGTTATTCAAGAAAATTCTAGATTGGTTTTTTCCAGAATGTGTGTTAATGTGGCAGTTAATATTATTCTCCGAACTTCAATAGCCCTGAAGTCAAATTTTGGAAAATGCACTCAACCTTTGGAGTATGAAAATGCTAGAGCATACTATCAAGCATGTAATAAATTTGGATACTTCTAAGATACTTGTAGTAGAAGTTTTCAAAACATGAAAATTCAGGAGTTGGGCTCTCTGAATACTCCTTTCCAATCCAATGACAAGGTTGGGATAACAATTTTTTCTTAGATACCCTAGACCTCTACCCCTGAGGAGGAACCAATATCAGGTAGAAATGTTTTAACAAAAGAATTATGCATCAAAGATATCCATTAAAGAATATATTGGTGAAAAGGAAGTACAAACTACCCCCTCTGGTGGTCAACTTCACATGCTTCTAAAGGATGAAATCGGAGTGTCAAAAGAAATATCTACTAAGGATGAGCTTAAAGTTGTTTCTCCAGATGGTCTAGAAAAAACGCTGTTGAGATGCCTCAAAAAGAGAAAGGAAAGGCGGAAGAGGGAAGAGAGAAAAAGGCTAGTACCAAACATATTGAAGACACTCTTAAAGAGTTTGAATCAAGAATTGACTTGGAAGGGAGTCCAAACCATCATATTAAAGAAAAATTTGAATTAGTTGAGGAAGGTGAGATTGTTTCTCATAAGGGCTAGGAAAAGGATTCTTCGATATCTTCTCCAAAGAAAAAAATAGTGGATAATTCTCCTCTTCTAAATCAAAAATTAGGAAAGAACGTGAAGAAGTCCATGGCTTTTTTGGGCTTCTCCTCCTCCCCTATAGATGAGGAAGATGAATATGGCTAGACTTAAACTATCAGTAAGTCCAAAAATAAGAAGAAACCTAATGTTGGAGGTGGGAATAAGGTTGGTAGACTGTCTCAGAAGGAAAATAGAAATAAAGATATTGTTTGAGATGTTTCTTTGCGAAGGAAAAAGACTTTGGACACTCTTCTGGGGCCTAAGTCTACAAAAAGTAAGAGGGATTTGTTCCTCCTTTAAAAAAAATCAAGGTGATGTTATTTTGATGCTTCTCTTGATCATGAAGATAATCTCATGGAATATACGGGGCCTCAACATTCCCTATAAAAAACATTTGGTTAATACTTGTTTGGCTGACAATAAAGTTGATATCCTTTTGCTCCAAGAAACTAAAATGAAGAAGGAAATCTTTGAAAAGGTTGTTAAGAACTTATTTCCTACTACCAATTATGCCTTGAGTGAGTTGAAGGTGCTTCAATGGGGTATTATCATTTTGTGGAACCCCTCTAGATTCAAGGGTACTATGTATTTATCCAATAAGAATTTCTTGATGGTTTCCTTTGAAGATCTTATCAATTCTAAAAAGTGGAATTTGATAAATATCTATGTCCCAAACTCTCACCTAGATAGAATGGTGTTTTGGGACTTTTTGATTGGCAACATAAGAAGCAACATGGAGGATTCTCGGATGCTTGGAGGGGACTTCAAATCTCTATCGTTTCCCTTAGAAAAGTTGGTTTTCCTTGAGGATTTCTCTAATATTATGATGGATTTGACAAGATTCTGTAATTTTGTTGGGCTCTTTGATATTCCCTTACTTGGCACCCTATACACTTGGTCTAATAGGTGATAGGGTGATCAGTTGTTTCAAGTTAAATTAGGCCAGTTCCTTGTTTCCTCTAATTGGAATACTTCCCAAAACTTCACTTTAATTGCACTTCCTAGAACTAGGTCGAATCACATTGATATCCTTCTCAGTAGAAAAGATAATTTTGTTAAAGGGCCATTCCCCTTTAGATATGAAATAATGTGGACTCTCCACTTGAATTTTAAAACCCTTGTAGATGGATGGTGGAATGAACCAACTGTTGGTACCCCTATGTTTTTTCTTTCCAATAAATTGAAAAGGATCAAAGAAAGAGTGAAGGGCTAGAATAAGCTCTCCTTTGGAAACATCTTTTACACTAAGAAATATTTAGGAAAAAACATAAAGGAGGTGAAAAACTTGATGGAGAAAGGAGTTGTTGATGATAATACTTGCAACAAGGAACGGGACCTTAGGGCCCAATGGTTTAAGGTTAACAAATAGGTGGATATTTTCTAGAAACAAAAATCTCAAATCTAATGGCTATCTAAAGGGGATGGGAACACTAAGTTCTTTCATCAATCTACTATGAAACATGAAAGTAGTAACATGATAAGAAAACTTGTCAAGGAAGATGGCACTATGGTGCACATCGAAGAAGAAATTCTTGATGAATTTTTCACCTTTTTTTCCACTTTCCAATAGGAACCTAATGTTGCTCCATTAGAATTCGATGACGTTCTCCAAGTGATTCCTAAGGTGATTACTGATCAATATTTAAAAAACCTAACAAAATTTGTTTCCCTTCAAGAAGTGAAGTCTATTGTTTTCTCCTTTAGATCCTACAAGGCCCCTAGGCTTGATGGGTTCCCTTTGGCCTTCTTTCAATATTTCTAGGATATTGTTAATAAAGACCTTCTAATTGTTGCAAGGGACTTCTTTTGTTCAGGTAGACTTCTAAACCAACTAAATGCTACTTTTATTGCTTTCATTCCAAAAAATATGATGTTTCCTCCACACATGATTTCAGACCTATAAGTCTTTATAATATTGTTTATAAAATTTTCTCTAAGATTATTTTGAATAAGTTGAAAGCTATTTTGAATAAAATTATAGCTGAAAATAAAAAGAGGATTTGTTTAAGGAAGACATATTCTAGATGTTGTTATATCTACCCATGAAATTCTCCATTCAATGGAACTTAGCAAAAAATCAGGGATGGCTTTAAAATTAGACATTTCTAAAGCTTATGATAGAATTTCCTGGCCTTTCCTCTTTGTTCTCCTCAAACAATTTGGGTTCAATGGAAGGTTTCTCAAACTTATTACTGCTTGTGTTACCACTTTGAAATGTTCTATTTTGGTGAATGGGGTTGATATTTGATTCTTTTCCCATGGTCATATTCTAAGGCAAGGAGACCCTCTCTCTCCTTATTTATTCATTATTGTGGCTGAATTTCTTGGAAGAAATGTTCAAAAAACATTGGAAAAGAAGTTGATAAATGGCTTTAAAGTTGCTTCCACTTTTCCTCCTTCTCACCAGTAGTTTTTTATGACATTATTATTTTTGGAGAAGCTTCGGTTAAGGAATTTGGTCACTAGAAATGTATTTCGATTGTCTATGCTAGGGCTTCACATCAAAATATCAACTACAACAAGAGCCAGATATACTTCTTCAATTCATAACAGATGATGAAATACAGAGTAATTCATATCTTTGGTTGTCAAGAAGCTAGTCTTCATGCTACTTACTTAGGTCTACCTCTTATTTCCAAAATACCAAATGGTAATACTGGAATTACGTTATTGAAAGAATTCAAAAAAAATTGGTTGGATGGAAGGGTAAACTCTTAAGTTAAGTGAGGAAGCTACAACTACTAAAAGCCTCATTACAAAACATCTTAGTTTACTACCTATCCTTGTTTAATATCCCTACCTATATTGCTGACGAGATAAAATAGATCCAAAAAATATTTTTGTAGTTAGGAATTGAGGAAAGAAACAAAATGGTACCGGTGGGATGGGAAAAAGTGTGTGTTCCAAAAAGTGCAGGAGGCCTTAGCATAAGAATACTCAAACTATTTAACAAAGCTCTTGTTGCTAAAATGGGGTGGTGTCTATTAGAAGGAGCTAAAGACCAGGTCATGATTCTTAAAGATAAATATCCAAGAAACATAAATTAGGGATGTTTCCTAAGTGATTCTAACTTTCCTAATGGTTCTATTTTTTGGAATAATCTTTTTAAAATAAGAAGTGTTCTAAAATTATGAGCAAAGAAAAGAATTGGTAATGGCAATTGCACTGATTTCTGGGAAGATGGTTGGAGTAATGGTTCCTCTCTTTCATCCATAGACCATCCACATCAATTAAAACAAATATTGATAAGAAATTGTGGAAAACGGGTTGTTGGTTATAGCAATTGGGATGGGATGGAGCCTCAATGGATTAACTTTAAAAATCTGCTAATGGGAGTTATCCTTAGGGGAGGGAGACAACAAATTGGGATGCTGTAGTGCAAAGATTATACCAAAGAATTGGTGAGGCTATTTTTTTCTACAATGATAGGAAGGATGAATGCATCTAGACCAAAAGTTCTTCGAGCTTATTTTTAGTAAAGACAACTTATAAAGAGTTCAAAAAATCTATCTTAGCCAATACTGATTCTCATTGGAACCAAGTCTGGATAAAAAATATAATACCAAAAGTAAATTGCTTTTGGTGGGTGACTTGCCATGGTAAAATCCTCACTACTGACAACCTGATCAGAAGAGGGTTCCAATTAGTTAACCGATGCTTTCTTTGGAGAGAGGAGGAGGAGACCATTATGCACATGTTCTTCCACTGTTCATATTCTAGAGACATTTGGTCTTTCCTTCTCCCCTTGCTCATGACATAATGGGTTTCTCCTCCCTCAATGAAGATGTTTATTGATAACTAGTATTTTTGTCCTTATTCTCACATTATTATTAAGTATCTATGGAGTCAAGTTCCCCCTTCATAACTTGGGGGTTATGGAAGGAGAGAAACAACATCATTTTTTGTGATAGAAAAACACAACAAAGAATTGTGCATAGCTATCAAGAACCAAATTAGGGAAAATGTGGAATTATGGGTGTACACACTCTCAAAAGTTATGAACTCTTATAGGGAGAATAGAATTAAGTTTGGGGCCTCAAAAAGGATCTCATTAATGTTAACTAGTCCAAATACATCACTAGAAGGAACAAAGTTTGGTCTCCTCCTGAGATTGATTGGGTGAAGTGTAACTTCAATGGTTGTTCTAAAGGAAATCTAGGTTTAGCTAGAGTTAGAGGAATTATTAGAAACCATCATGGAAATTGCATAGTGCCTTATGGTAAAAACCTTGAGATATGTTCTAACAATATGGAAAAGGAAATTGTGGTTTGGGGAGGTATAAAGCAACTGAAAGAACTAGGTTGTCAAAAGGTTATTTTAGAAGGAGACTCTAAACTCATAGTTGATATCCTAAAAGGTGATAGTGTTGTTCCTTGGGAAATAATGGATATTATTGATAATTCCAAACAACTCATGAAAGCATTCACGAATTGTAAGGTTCTACATGTTAATAGAGAAGGAAATTGTACTACAAATGTGGCTAGAAATGAAGCCCTTAAATGTCAAAACTAGACACATTGGGAGTTTGGGATGTTGCTAGGGTGGATAAAAGACATTTTATTAAAAGAAAAATATGAAATTGCATATAATATCTAACTATCTTTTAAGGGGACTTGTTAGGAAGTAATAACACATTAGAATGAAAGGTGATAGGAAAGAGTCTAATGTTAATTATTTTCAGGGTTTCATTTAATTGTAATAGTTGTATACGCCTAAAAATGATCATCACCTTTAATTAATTAAATACTAGCTATTTGATTAATATTCCAACTATGTATAAATAAATTCTCAATTTATTTATATTGTTCACCCTTCTCTAATTTTCCAAATCTAAAACATATTCTTCTAAATTAATTTAAATAAACAAGGTTCCTGAAACTTGTTTTATTTAATTAATCTTCATTAAACCTCAATTAGGAATTAGAGCCCATCCAAGGTCACATGAAAATAAATAACTCTAATTTTTAATTAGAATTATCTTCAATTCATTTCAAAAAGCACATGGCTCATTTCCTCCCACACTTCCACCAATTTTAAAAAGCACATGTTCTTCTCTTCTCACACTTGAATCTTTGCTCCAAATGGCATGTTGCCCATTGGTCAAGAGATTCTTCCATCCAAATGGCATGTTGTATTTGGTCAAGGGGACAACATCTTGATTCTCTTTATCTTCACCATCCATTTTTCTTATTCGAATTTGGACCATCGATTATTGCCACCTCACTATATGCTTGGAAAAGGCTATAAATACAACCCTTGGGCCTTGTATTTTGAATCCACATTTGAAGTAAAGTTATCATGCAGGTTTTATCATTGGATCTTGGAGCATTTTGGAGTCTTATAGCTAGTTTTTACATCATGTTTTTCTTTTCATTTACATCTTAGCTTTAAATCTTGCATCATAGTTGCATTTTAGATTAGTTCATTTTAAGTTTGCATTTTAGCATATGGAGTATCATCTTAGTCATTTTTAGTTTGCATTTGAGCATATGTCGAATCATATATAGATCATTCTAGTTCAATACCATAGCATCCACCTCCACTCGTTTATTTATCATAATCACCATCATCCCTTCATCATAGCATTCATCATCATTGTTTGCATATAGTTTCATGTAGGCATTAAATTGCCTTGCATGTTGAATGTTATCTCGTTTTCTAAGTAGTCATTTTAACAACCATTGTGCTCATATATAGAAATATGAGGGCCAAACAATTTAATAAATCCTTAGGAATAAAGGATGATAAGACGTTCTTGAAAGATTTAGTTTGTTGCAAATTAGAATAACTTGTTTGCTTTGAATCTTTAATGTAAATCGTTTCATTAAGGTTTGCACATTTCACACACACACACACAAAATGGCGCCCACCGTGGGGGCTTGCCCTGTTTATTACTAACATGCTTGAAATTTAATGTTGATAGGTTCGAACATGAGCCTTTTGGAGCCTCTTGGAGCCTCTTGCATCCATTTTGGAGCCTCTTGGAACCTCTTTGAGCCTCTTACACCTATTTTGGCACCTTTGGTCTCTACTTTGGCACCTTTTTCTCATTTTTTGGCACCTTTTGCACAATTTTGGGTTGCTCTATCTCTGTTTTGGAACCTTTGGTCTTTGTTTTGGCACCTTTTGCTCATTTTGTGGTGCCTTTTGCATAATTTTGGGCTTCTCTATCTTTGTTTTGGTGGATTTTTTCTTTGTTTTGGCACCTTTTGTCTCTGTTTTGGCACCTTTTACAATTTCCAAAGGCTAATACTTTGTGTTGTTTTGCAGGTTTCCCAAAATGCTTGTCAAAGATAATCTTATCAAACTACTAACATATTGTAGGGGATGGAAGTGATTTACTTGTTTCCTTTTGGTTAAGATAGGAACATAGCTTAATTAAAAGGTTAATGAACACCATGTTTCCTTTTGGTTAAGTTAGGAACATAGCTTAATTAAAGGGTTAATGAACACCATGTCTTTTGTGCTTGATGGATGGTAGGAATATGCTCTCCCCTTAATTGGGTGACCAAAAAGCTAAACCCATTCACTCTTTGTGTGCAAGTGTGAGTTGAGTATATCGCATGTGTTCTCTCTTTATTCATGTGGAATAAAGATTGATCAAAATATGGGTATACTTGTTTGCTTTTGTTTATCTTAGAGGGTCTTCCTTGTGGGAAAAAGTAATCACCCAAGGGAACAACCCAACTAGTAACACGCTAAATCCAAGGGCATTTCCAGTCGATATATAAGTGTGGATAATGGAACAAAGGCCAGTATCACGAGGTTGGTTCTAATGAGAAGGGTAGCAATACTCTCTCGCCACATGGATCAACCCCCATGAATGGAAAGTCCTTAATAAAACTCTTGTTGTAGTTTGTCCAAAACCTTTATCTATTCTTTGGTGCAGCAACGGTCGTTGTGAAGGCATCCACATTCTCCCAATTTTTAGTAGAGATGAAAAATATGCCATGTGAGATTTATGGGTATTGATTCTTGGTTTCCCCGAGAAGTGAGTGTCGTGGAGGGGAGCCGGTGGGGTCAAGCATCTTGTCATCTACTAAGAATAAGTGTGTTTGGGGTAAAACCTACGTGGACTCCAAAAGAATATGGTCTTTCACAACCTTAGCAGTGTACATTGCTTGATGTGTCTTTATCCAAGTGTTTTCAAAACAAACAAAACGTCACATGTCAAAACTGAAAACCCTGATTTGAAATTGCATTTAGTGAAACAACCAAGTCTCCCATTGAAAAATTAGGAAAACCAAGCAAATTTTCAAAGAAACTTTCAAAAAACCAAGTCTGAACCTATTCTAACGCCTTTTGTCTTTGTTTTGGCTCTTTTTGCACATTTTGTGGTGCCTTTTATAGAACACAAAATAGTGACCTAGGTTCATTTCTTGCCTAATAGTCAGTCTCATCTTGGGAATCCTCAGCAATGTTCAACCAATCCTTAGGTAAAATAGAATCTAAACATGTGTGTTACCAAATGATTTCATGAAAGATCAAAATTCAGAAACCAAAGTCCAAACCTCTTAGTCCAAAAGAACACCAAAAATTTCTATCAACACTTTATGAATTTAGAGAGAGGTTGACCTTCAATATCTACAAAAGAGCTTGCAAGAACAATCCCAAATTATACATATTTTACTATTGTCAAAATCCAAGACTTTTCCAAATATTTGAGTACCTCGTTTAGGAAGAAAATTTACCTCTGGTTTCACAGTTTGAACCAAAATTTGGAAACTTTCTCAAAGTCCAAGATCATTCCTTAGATGCCTTAGAATTCAAACTTGTTAAAATTGACCCCTACAAGTGGAATTTTCCAACCTAAACCAATATCTAACATCACAAAGTGCCAACATCATCAAATTTATCACACCTTTGATTATTAATCCTAGTTTCATCACCAAGATCTATCATCCTCTCATCACGAAATGAAGCTACATAGTCAAATAAAACTTAGTCTCATTAGAATTTGTCATTCCATTGACTTAGTTGTAATCCTTGGTACTTTTCCAAAACCTAGATGAGAGTTTAGTCTAAACTATAACACTTGTATTCCCATTCAAACAAGGTTGCAAAAACAAAAGCTCAAGGAAAAAGGACTTTAAAATCAAAAAATTGAAGAGCCAAACATCGAAACTCCAACCATTGAAACTTTAAACATTGAAATCCCAACCATTGAAACTTTGATCATTGAGACTCAAAACACTGAAACTAAAAATAGTGAAACACAAAACAGCATGGTGGAGGCTAAAGAGAATCCTTTTCATGGACTCAACAACACTAACAGGGAAGAAATAACCGAAGAAGATATCCAACATGTTGAACAAGACCCCAATTTCCACAAGTGTTTAGAAAATATTTTTTAAAGAAATGGGGAAAAATACCCTCTTATGCTAGCTAAACAAGGTGCCAAATTTCCAGACAATTTTGACATGAATCAATTGAAAGCACCACTCAAAAAGCCCAAAAATGATCCTGAGCAAGTTGTTGCTTTAGGTCACCAAATGAAGAACCTTCAACAACAAATCCTCGATATGCAAAGAGGGACTTCAAAATTATACTTGATCCAAGACATTTGTCCTTATCCATTTGACAAAAGTATCCACATAATACCCTTTCCCAAACATTGTGAATTCCCAAAGTATGACAAATACAATGGAAAAACCAATCCGATAGACCATGTAAGGGAATTTAGGACCATGAGTCTTGAATTTTCATATGAGGAAACATATTTGATGAGATTATTCCCAAGAAGCTTAGGTGGAAATTGTCTTGAATGGTTCTCCAAACTCACCCCACCAATTAACAGCTTTGAGGAATTAGTCAACAAGTTCATCACCCAATATTCATACAACATTCAACACGACATCACCATGAAAGATCTTTGTATCCTAAAACAAAAGAAGTGTGAATTGTTCCTTGTGTTCTTGCAAAAATGGAGAAGGCTATTCGCATGATATTCTCATCATGTAACTGAAAAGGAAAAGATAGAAATCTTTATTGAAAATCTCAATGATGAGATGAGTTATAGATTGGTATTGCAATGTCCCCCAACCTTTGAAAAATTGATTGAAAATGGGATTAAAATCAAAGAGGCTTTAGTCAAGAGAGGAGTCATCAAAATATACAACAAAAACAACTCATCAAACTCCTCCAACAATTACAACAACAGTGACAAACCAAAGTTTTGGAAACAAAACAAGAATGTGGGTAACAATGATGGCATAGTTGAAAACCAAAATGCAGAACCTATATTCAACTTAACATCTACCACCAAAACCAATCAGAACAAAAATCCACCCAACAACCAAAACAAAAATCAAGGTAATGTTGAATCTTGAACACCATCATATCAAACATTCTCAAATTGAAGAAGGTTCACACCTTTAGGACAATCATTGGAATCAGCATTGAAAGAGCTTCTCAAGAAGAAAAAGTCACAACATTACCGGAGACACGAGAGTATAACCCACAAGTTAAAACCTCCTGGTGGAATGATGCACACTTCTATGATTTTCATCGTAATAAAGGACACAAGACAAATGACTGTATACAATTGAAACATTTGATACAAGACTTGATTGCTAACAAGACCATATTTGTAGAAGGAACCCAAATGAACAATGATCATGAATCATTCAAGAACCCTCTACCAAACTATGAAAAAGGGGAATCTTATTCATCAAACAACAAAGGAAAGAATGTAAACTATGTCTATGACACTACCATTCTTAACATTTCTACAGTTCACAATCAAATTCATCATAAACAAGACATTGTACCAACTGATTTGAAAGTTTGTCACTCCCAAGCTATGGTGGGACACACAACTGCACCTCATTACTTGTCATTTACTAAGAACAATGATGCATCACTCACCCATCCACATAATGCTCCACTTCATATTGAGGTTTTGATCCATAAATGTTTGGTCAAATGTGCTTTAATAGATGGAGGAGCTAGTCTAAATATCTTCTCTTTAAGGTTTATCTATGCATTGGGTTATTTAGAAAGTGCAATAGATTCCAGTAAACATATTACCATGAATGGATATGATATAGAGGAACGTTCATCTAAGGGATCAGTTATGTTACCAATCAGAGTTGGCCCTGTGGTGAAGGATGTGGTTTTCCAAGTCCTTGATCTCCCCTTGACCTATAATATCCTCCTTGGAATACCTTGGATACATGAAATGCAAGCGGTATCCTCTACATACCATCAATGCTTGAAATTTTCGCACGAAGGAGTTGAAATCATAATACAAGGAGATCTTAATTCTTTCATGTCTGGCCATAATCAAAGTCCCAAAGCTAAAATCACCATCCCTAGAAATTTTGAATCATCCCGTCCTCAAATAAGTATTGATCCTAAACCCGTCAAAGCATCCACTCCATTCATTACACTACTAAACCCCAAGGTCCAAATCCATGATCTAGGATGTGGAGAATTTTGTTTGGATGAGTTGCTAGTAAAAGATATTGCTATTGTCATCAAGAAGGGTCAGAATTCCTATAATGATGTCAAGATGGCTATAGAAGAAATGTAGAAAGATGACCGTGTTGGGATTGAAACCTTTTGGGACCCTGATGATACACCCACCCCTTCCATATCTAACTCTACCCAAGCTTTTGATACCTATAATAACCCCCTATTTGGCCAGGATATCTATGATAACCCACTTTTTGACCATGATCCTACTGAGGAAATCCACTCATCATCCTTCCATCACACTTTCCCTAGGCTAGGGTATGAATCTCCTAATGTTCCCTCTATCAAGTCATCTTGCCAAGTCACTAAGGACATGCAAGTCTCTGTTGATTTTAGCAGTACCAAAAAAGGATAGTATCAAAGACTCCATTGGTGGCATCACCACTCCCACTCCATTCATCTCACCCACATCCATCCACCTTGTAGACATGGATCAACAAGTATCACCTAAAGAAAATATAAAGGAGGAAATTCAAGAATCAAAGGTAAAAATGCCTTTTATCAAATGGATATCTAAAATCAAAAGAAAGCTTTCCATGAAAGAAAAACCAAGATAAGTCCCTTAGCCAAAATAAAAAGTTATTGGAAAAATCAAAAGCAAAAAATGATCAAGAAAAGTCCTTTAGCCAATAAAAAAAGCTATTGGACCAATCAAAAAGAAAGAAAGATCCAGAAAAGTCCCCTAGCCAAAATAAAAAGCTATCAAACAAATCAAAAATCAAAGTCGAAAATAAAAGTGAGCAAAAGTTGATCTCTAAACATGTCTCTCCCTCAAAACTCATTGGGGGCATCTATGAAAGAAGAAAATCAAAGAAAGAACTTGTTGATTTACAGTCTACATCCATGTCACTCATTCCATATATTCCCTTCCACCCATCCATGTTCACATACCCGTCATATCATTACACTTCCATTGGTGATGTCTTTCAATGCATCTTTGATGGCGACCCCTTCACATACTATAACTCATCAGTTGACCAAGCGCATTTTTGTTTGAAGCCTGATGACCCATATGGTGTGCACATTAGGGATCCTATCATAACCTCTTGCATCTGTCACCTCTATCATCTGTCATATTTTCCACTCATGTTATTCATTCTGATTGAGTCCTTTCATCCAGCATGGTCATTCACACAGGATCGATGCATTCTCACAACATTCTTTGGATTAGGACCATATCAGTTGTCTACACCAGAAGGGGATTTGTTTAATGAACCCCTCAATAGCTTGCATCTCAAGAATTTCTACACTTGAATCACCCAAGTGCATTAGGGAAAAAGGTCCTGAAAATTACCAAAAACATCAAAAAATGTCTTGAAAAAATGGTTGCCTTGATGAAAACCTGGCAAACAGGCATCTTGGTAACAACAAAAAAATCAGAAACAAAGAAAAAATACAAAAAAAGAAAAGAAAAAAGATCAAAAAAATCTTAAAAAGTGCAATAAAAATAGGTAGTGAAAACCTAGCAACAGGCGCTATTTGTGATAGGTTAGTTTTTCCATCTATTTGAGCATTTCGACCATTCACTTTCGCAATTCGCTTTCACCATCCATTTGCCTACCCTTTGGAAGCACCATGTACATGTCTTGGCATCACGGTCGTGTCTCACCCTAGACTGGGGGCAAAATCCTGAACTCATTGGGGGAAAAAAAACTTTGAGCTTGAACCAACAGGAAGACAAACACAACAAAAATAATGATTAAAACACAACCCAACATTGAACATCAATCACCATAAAAAATGCATCAAATGTCCATATCATATCAAAATCCAAAAATAGGTCAAAAGTCAGTCAAAAATTCAAAAACAGAGTCGTCTTGTCAAAATACGTGGTCTCTGTGTGTACAACGTAGGCAAGGCTAATCTTTGATCAGCCCTCGAGACCCCTAGGATAGGTCTTTAGGTTAGGTTCTTGGTCAAAATCTCAGAAAACACCTAAAAATTGGAAAATTGAAAAATCCCAAAAACATCAGAAAATTGAACAATAAAATCAAGTCAAAAGGATAATGCTCTTCTGAATCATGGGTTTGTCACGTTAAACACAAATTTTCAATTTTTGTACTTTGATTTTTGTTATCATATCTCTGGAGCCCCTCAATGATGTATCAAACTAGAAGAGCCAAGAAGGAGTATGATTTTTTTCTTTGTTTGTTGTCTATGAGTTGATCATTATTACTATACAAATTGTTGTGAGATGGCAAGGGTAATCTTTGATCAGCCCCCGAGACCCCTAGGATAGGTCTTTAGGTTAGGTTCTTGGTCAAAATCTCATAAAACACCTAAAAATTGGAAAATAAAAAAATCCCAAAAACATCAAAAAATTGAACAATAAAATCGAGTCAAAAGGATGATGCTCTTCTGAATCATGGGTTTATCATGTTAAACATAAATATTCAATTGTTGTACTTTGATTTTTGTTATCATATCTCTGGAGCCCATCGATGATGTATCAAACTAGAAGAGCCAAGAAGGAGTATGATTTTTTTCTTTGTTTGTTGTTTGTGACTTGATTATTATTACTGTGCAAATTGTCGCGAGATGTGCACTACAAAGTATCACTGATGACATTTTGAATTTGCATAGGAAAGCAGTTAACTCTTGTCTGTTTATGCAAGCAATGCTCAAGTCATCTCGATTTAATTATACTTAGATGCTTGTGTTAACTTGCACTATCAAACATCATGGAAGTAGTACTCAGGTCATCATGGTCTAAATATACCATTGATGCTTGTATTCACTTTCAACATTTTAAAGGCCCAATGATGATAAAAATCATGACAAATCGGCTATTATGAATGACAACTTTTGCATACAAGATCTAAATGTTTAGAGTAGATTGCATCCATGTTAGTTTGCATTTGTATTTATGGCATTTCCAAAGTTGCAACAATGATGTTATCTCTTGCATTAAAGGATTGAGTACACTTGACATTTCCAAAAACACATCATTTTCATATAATTAGAAAACATTCCCATTTAGTTGCATATCATTTGCATTGGAAAACATTACAACATCATTCATCCATTCATGCATCACATCATAATATTTGCATCAAAAAACACAAAATGACGTCCATAACATCTCATTTACATAATCAAAATCATTTCATTTAGTGGCATTAGGGAAGTGGTTCACTAAGCTTAAATGAGTGAGTCTCATCAGATTTCTAAAAGAATTGGGAAATATGTCAAGTTTTGTGAAGTTAATTTAACAAAGAATCAACTGACGACAACCTTCCCACAACTCTTGGAAGTTGGATAGATTCACTCATTTAAGCTGAAGACCCTAGAACACAATCATCTGCATAATCATTTGCATCACATAATCATCATTCGTCCTTACAAAACATCACACATCATTTGCATCACATCCATACATATTCAACATAATCATCACATGGAACATCTTACATCATTTGCTTAATCAAATCCATCATCCATAAAGCATAAAGAAATCATCATTGCATACATCACATATAAACATCACCTAAAAATTAACATAAATATGCATCATCATGTGATCATTTCATATACACATTCATTCATTCATTACATCATTTATTTGCATTAGAAAAGAACAAAAACATAAAATGCATCACATATCATTGGCATAATAAAATCAATCACATGTACATCATATAGGCATCATTCATAAAAACATCCTAGACTCATAACACATCAATTGCATCATCATTTGCATCCATAGCATATCATAATCATCATCATAACATGGAAATTAAATGCATCATAGACATCCATCATCATATATTATCATGATCATCATCACATAAATCATAGACACATAGATCAATCATCATCATCATTGCATATCATATATACCTCAAAATGGTGTCAAAGTGTACAAGGATATCTGAAGGTATAAAGAGATACATCAGTATAAAAAATGGTAGTGTATTATAATGTCTCAAATCAAGAGGTACATCATCAATGTCTCAATTGAATCAGTGTATACATTAGGTCTCGGTACATCATCAAGTCTCAGTACATTAATCAATCCTATACTGGGGCATATCAATCAATCAGAGAAGTCAAACCACATCGCCCAATCAAATCTGAATCTGCCTGCACCAGATCCATAAATCCTCCTATGATCATAACATATTGCAAATCAACAATCTTATTCATCAATCAACATCAATCAATCAATCAAATCTAATAAGCTTTGATGAGACTTTGATCAAATCTCGTGAGCATCTATCATTGATCCTCGCCTATCATGAGGTTCATCAATCAAATCAACCTCACCTATCATGAGGTTCATCAATCAATCAATGCACCTTGCCTATCATGAGGTTCATCAATCAATGCACCTCGCCTATCATGAGGTTCATCAATCAATGTAGCTCGCCTATCATGAGATTCATCAATCAATTCAACCTCGCCTATCATGAGGTTCATCAATCAATTCAACCTCGCCTATTATGAGATTCATCAATCGATTTAACCTCACCTATCATGAGATTCATCAATCTATCATTGATCCTCACCTATCATGAGGTCAATCATCAATCTACCATTGATCCTCGCCTAGATCATGAGTTCAATCACCAATCTATCATTGTTCCTTGCCTATCATGAGGTCAATCATCAATCTATCATTGATCTTCACCTATCATGAGGTCAATAATCATCATCCTATCATTGATCCTCACCTATTATGAGGTCAATCATCAACTATCACATCAACATCATCAAATAAATCAGATGAACATGATCATCCAACATCAAACACAAGGAGGAAACATAAGGCATCAATTAATCAATTTGGCAGGCTCAATCTTCTTTTTCCGGAGATAAATCATTTCTACATCATAAAAAATTGCAAATCATCATCAAATCATCAAAATTTCAAAATTTACAAAAAATTCTAAAGATTCCAAAATTTACCAATTTATCTCTCGAGGGGGCGTATATCCATCAATACTTGAAAATCAACGTCTGGGCATCGAAAAAATTTTGGAGCATCGGTATCAAATTTTTCTTTGAAGCAACATGTAAACACATTACTTCAAAGATGGGAAAAATGTATACACCTAAAAACGGTCATCACCTTTAATTAATTAAATACTAGCTATTTGATTAATATTTTAACTACATATAAATAAATTATCAATTTATTTATATTGTTCACCCTTCTCTAATTCTCCAAATCTAAAACATATTCTTCTAAATTAATTAAATAAACAAGGTTCCCTAAACTTGTTTTATTTAATTAATCTTCACTAAACCTTAATTAGGAATTAGAGCCCATTTCTACAACTTTTTGTGCCACCTCACCAAGGTCACATGAAAATAGATAACTCTAATTTTTAATTAAAATTATCTTCAACTCATTTCAAAAAGCACATAGCTCATTTCCTCCCACACTTCCACCCATTTTGGAGCACATGACTTATTCCTCCTACACTTCCACCAATTTTAAAAAGCACACAATCTTCTCTTCTCACACTTGAATCTTTCATCCAAATGGCATGTTGCCCATTGGTCAAGAGATTTTTCCATTCAAATGGAATGTTGTCTTTGGTAAAGGGGACAACATCTTGATTCTCTTTATCTTCACCATCCATTTTTCTTATTCGAATCTAAACCGTTGATTATTGCCACCTCACTATATGCTTGGAAAAGACTATAAATACAACCCTTGGGCCTTGTATTTTGAATCCACATTTGAAGTAAAGTTATCATGCAATTTTTATCATTGGAACTTGGAGCATTTTGGAGTCTTATAGCTAGTTTTTACATCATGTTTTTCTTTGCATTTATATCATAGCTTTAAATATTGCATCATAGTTGCATTTTAGATTAGTTCATTTTAAGTTTGCATTTGAGCATATGGAGTATCATCTTAGTCATTTTTAGTTTGCATTTGATCATATGTAGAATCATATATAGATCATTCTAGTTCAATACCATAGCATCCACCTCCACTTGTTTATTTATCATAATCACCATCATCCCTTCATCATAGCATTCATCATCATTGTTTGCATATAGTTTCATGTAGGCATTAAATTGGCTTGTATGTTGAATGTTATCTCATTTTCTAAGTAGTCATTTTAACAACCATTGTGCTTATAGAAATTTGAGGGCCAAACAGTTTAATAAATACTTAGGAATAGAGGACAATGAGACGTTCTTGAAAATTTTAGTTTGTTGCAAATTAGAATAACTTGTTTGCTTTGAATCTTTAATGTAAATCGTTTCATTAAGGTTTGTGGTGATACTAACTTTGCACATTTCACACACACAATAGCCACCCTAGTTTGTAATAGATTTTTTTTTCAATTTCTTCTCTCCAAGTGAGTAGGCATTTCATCAATCAATTAATGTATTGTTGTTTTGAGTGTTTGTTTTTTGAGATACTTTCACCATATACAAATTTGATTGTATATAACAAGTAATATTGTTTTCCTCATTTATCTATAATATAGCAATTACATATATGTATCTAACAATTGCAAGCATCACAAAGGATGTATGAATTTGATGGCAATAACAAGGAAATGTGCACAAGGTATTTTAAGAACTGAACAAAAAAATGAAGGTATATAAATATTATTTTTATTTCAATATCCCTAACCTATAGATTCCTACACTGGTGTTTCAACCTGCTGGTGACATCTGTCCAAAATAGAGCCTCTTTAATCTTCCTCGACTCTTGAAATCAGCTTACGTGTCACCACTGATATTTAAGACACAGTTTATAGAACATGTGTTGCTTGTTATGACACAATTCATCAACTTGCATCCTCATATACTCTTTCACAACATCCACTTTCCCGTGCTAATTGCCACAATATCCTTTGTCTTTCTTCCACGTAAGCTCCTTGGCTAGCTTCATCTTAAAGCGGCGGCTTCAAATTAAATCGATCGATTCTTTCTTCATAAATAATTAAAGTGGCTTCTTCAATTGTACGAAGCTCCCAAAGGTGATATCTCCTAAAGCGGCAGTTGGAATTAAAGACTGGCGGTAAAAGACAAGTAACGACATCAATTGTGAGGCGTTCAAACTTCTCGCAAGGAGAAACTTGAGGTTGCCATAGAGACGACTGGAAAGCTCCTTCAATGTTCATATGCAACACTTGCTCAGACTGAATGCCAATTCAAAGTCTTACTTTCAAACATCTTTTGGTTTAAAAATAAATAAATGAGCTGCTCCCGATGCTTCCTCTTACCCAGAAGCTTCCCTATTCATTTTTTGAAGACTTTGTTATATTTCTTTAGATGCCCGACATCTATCCAACGATGTAGCCATTTCCTCGTCGCTTTCCTTATGTTGTTCCAGGTTTCATCGATATTCTCAACTCACAACTAGAGAAGCTTTCAACCGTTGCATCTTTTCTTGCCTTCAGCTCCATGATTCAATAGTATGACCAATTTGCACTTAATCGCCCAAAAACGTCGGGAATCACTCGCTTCGAACTAAGAAGTCCTCATGTTCTTCTTGTGTCCCGCCATGGTCTCCAATATGAATGCCTATTACTAGAGAGTGAACAATGGCTCCAAACAATGTTTCAATTCCTTCCATAGCTCCAAGGAATATCAATTCAAATTCTTTATGCCTTCTCTCCACAACATCCACTCCTCAGAATGAATTGATTCCCATCAAAAGAAGTTGCCAGAGTTTCCTTTTCCAAGTCTTCCTTGCCAGTGTTTCCTTTCCAAAGATGACAACTCCATCACAAGTGACTGAACTTGATATTATTTGCTTCATTGAATATCCATCTTCAATATACTCATGGTATTGCTTGATTCCACGTCCAACTATGCCAGTAAAAAATCCATCTGATATTGAATTGCACGTATCCTTTATAGCAGTTGAATGAAAAGAGACAGTTTATATAAACATTGACCTTCCCGTAATATTGCTTCCTTCCAGTTGAGCCAAACTCTGGACCATTCACAACAAGGATATAAGAATATGTTATCTTGAAATACTTCCAATATCTCCCGTGAGCTCCTATAGAACTTCTACGATGGATAAACTCAGACCAACAATGTCTTGAGTTTTAAATGCCAACTCTTGAACTCAAATATCTAGAAACCAAATTATCTTTATTAAATTGTTTTCATATACCACAGCTTCAAAACTTCATTAAATTCACCATTATAAGCTCCAACACAACCCCTAAAAAAGGATCGTTAGTTATCAACATCCAGGAAATATCTTTCAGCATCGAAGGTGTTCTTTCAGAGGTCACCCCACCTTATAAAGGTTGTGAACTACGTTCACCAACAAGAATTTTTTTCCAAAATCCAACCCTCTTCAAATTGCTCCAAAATATTCTTTATAACTGTGTCCTTGACTTTTGGTTTTCCCTTGCCCGTCTCTTCAAATTTATTTTCTCTTTAAATTTATATTTGTGACTTAATTTTTAAATTTGCATTTAATAAGTCACATAAATATAATATTATTTAATTAATAATATTTCCATTTGAATTAACAATTGGAGGAAAATATTAAATAATTAAAATAATTTTGTATTTCTCCATGTAATAAAAAATGGGACATTACAAGCATTCAAATGATGGAAAGTTACGAGGATGGTATAAATGAGGAAACTATTAAAGATAACATCAGTTTTTAGTACTTCCCGTATCAAAAGAGTAATTTTAAAGATGATGTTTTGGTCTTTTCAAATTTTATCCACGTGTCAAATATCTTGTCGAGCTTCATTCTCGAGGAAGGGCTTGCTATCTCCTTTCTAGCAAGATTTCATAAGGTGATGGATAATCATTTTTTGATTGTCATTGTGCTTGTGAGTATTGTTAATATCATCTGACAAATTAATCACCATTACATAAGCTTCTTTTTATTCCCAATGAGCAATAGAAACTCTTCCTACAAGTTAAGGGTTAACATTGCTTTCTACATGAGCATCAAAGAGCCTAGGAGTGGTATAAAGAAGAGTGTTAAAAAGAGGAAGGGTGAGAAGAATATGCATTCTACTAAAATGGGAGGTTTGAGGAAGTGTACAAAACCACCCAACTGTAATGACCTCAGGAATAATGTTGATTTGTGGAGGATATTTAGAAATGCTAGAATGGTTCCCTTCTTTGAAGCCCTATGTGGCTACAATGAGAAGTTGACTTACAAGTTTTTCAACTCTTAGAAGGGTGGTCATGTTTCCATTGGAGTTGTTAAGTTTGAAGTGATGACCCAGCTGATAGCTAAGGCCATTGGTTTGGCAGATGAAGGTATGAAGGTTGTGAAGAAAAGTGGTGTGGAGCATCAAAGCTTTATTGATAAATTCTTTCATAAAGATGAGGATTTGATGAGATTCCATGATGGTTACGCATGCCTAGATCTCCCTCTGCCTTTTTACATGGTTAGTATGTTTGTCATACGCTATTTCACTTTAGAGGGTAGGTATATGACTGTACACACCTACCACTTTCCTATCTTGAATCTCATTAGGCACAGTGGCATAATTAATTTTCCATTTTATTTTCTTTCCTCTATGCAACAAAATATTAAGAAAGGTGTCTCACCTCCCCTACACCAAGGGCTTATTATGGCCCTTTACAAATATATCTTGGCTAATAACTCGCTCAAAAACTCTTTAATCATAAGAAATGAAAACTCTCCACTATTTTTGAAATGAATAATCCTAATGCTAAGGAGAATGAAAACCCTACCCCTGGAAATAACCCTAAGCACCCATCTCTTAGGAATGTGTTTGTGGAAGGCAACCCCTCGGCTGCTACAAAATCCCAACTCCCCATAACAAAAAACCTGCCTCTAAGCCAAGGCCTATGTTGGATGAGAACTCTTTCAAGTTGTAGTAGCTAAAAGCAACGCCAGAAAAGAGAAAACACTCTCGTCTCTTGTTGGAATCTCCAAAAAAAAAAGAAAAAAGTTGAACAAGAATTTGAAGCAAGGCAATATTATTACCATCTTTAAGGATTCAAAATGGTTTTAGAAGGAGGAGAATGAAGAGGGGCTTGGTGGCCCTTTAAGAGGTGATAGAAGATTGGCAAGCTTGGCAAAGGCAGCTTCCACTGAAAAAAAAGGAAAAAGTTAAAGGAAAATCCATAGTTGTGGAGGAAGAGGAGTCATTAACAATTGAGGAATTTGAACATGAGATGGAAGAGAATAGTGAGGTTATGAAGAGTGATAACTTTGAAAATGAGGGGGAGGAAGATGATTTGGAGGAACAAGAGGATAACAAGGCTGAGGAGGATATTGGAGGAGACCTGAGGCTAATGGGACTATTGGGATGGATAGTCAGGAGGAAGAAGATAATGCCCCTGTTGAAACTTCTACTCAAGATACTAACATTGATGTTTTGAAAAGAAAAATATCTTTTTTGCAGGTGCGGGTGGAGGACATGGAGAAGGCCATTATCACATTGATGAAGGTCACAAATGGGATTATGTGAAGAGCAGTGGTTGGTCCGGTTTTTGGATAGACCAAAATCTAGAAATAGCTTAAGAAGATCATAAAGTAGGAGGAAACAAAAGACTTGTCTAAAGATGGTGTTCTAGATTAGAGAGATTATGTCTCCAAAATTGGGGACAACTGGGAGCTAATTACCAATGCCAAATAATGGTTCCCTGCTCTGTGGTTTTTGGTTTTCAATTTTTGGCTATTGGGTTTTATGGTCTTTTGTTTTTTATTAAATTTTATATTTTTAATGATGGACTGCTTCGTATATATTTTTATCATATTATGGATGATTATGTGGCATGCAAGCTTATGGTTTACTTTTATTTCAGCTTGCACGCCCTTAGATGGGATATATTTAATTTAGTTTCTAATGTTTTTAGTTATATTATGGATGGTTATGTGGCCTGCGAGCCTATGAAATACTTTAATTATGGCCTATGTTCCCTCATCTGGGATCCTTAATAGTTACTTTTCTAGGTTTGCTATTTCTATTGGTTTGGATGGTGTTGTTTCCTAGTTTGTTCCTCTGATGTTGTTTCAGTGCCCTTTTTGTTACTGATGGGATTAGGGCCCTTTCCCTGCTATTATAATAAAAAATAATTATAAGACCAAAGATCCTAGACTTACACAATATCATTAGTTGGCTTTGTAATTACTTGATTATTTTGACTCATTCACGATAAATGGTGATATAGTTCACTTATGAATATGGATGATGGTAGTCCTCCCTTAACATTACTTATTCATAGATTATGCCAACTTTCCATATATGACTCTCTTTTACTGGTTTTTGCTATATTGAATAGTGAGGAATATTTTTGTGATATCTATGCTTATCTTGATTTGAGTAAATTCCTCCCTAATTGTTCTTGAGATGCCCACCTCTACATCCATGAGTTGCTAATTATTTGAGTGTTATGGAGGTATTTTATAATCATAGTTATAATGATTTGTTACTTAGATTCCTTGATTATAATGATAAATCTATTACTCTTTAGGAATACCTATGGGCATATGTGGAGGCCATCATTGTGCTAAGTTATTTGTTTATAAACTTGTACGCATGGGTTATTATTTGAGTAAAATAGTGAAATACATGATTTTGTTCAAAAGTGTGGCATGTTACACACATAGTAATCTAAAACATGTACCCAACCATGACCTTCATCCTTTTACCTCTCCTTGGAAATTTTATAAATGGGAGTTAAGCATGGTAAATAATATATCCCTAACTTCTTTGGATGGAGACACTTTTATGATCATCACTATATATTTTATTGCTAAGTAGGTCAAAGTCATCCCCTTTAAATCTTCTATGATGCCTAATATTTGCAATTTCATCATGGAGAGTCTTATTTCTAAATTTGGTTTGTTATTCAACGTATCATCACAAATAATGGAGGTAATGATCAAGTGAAAGTTGCTAATAAAACTATTGAGAAAATTTTGAGGAAAGTAGTTGCTAATAATCTAGTACTAATTGACATACATATCTTGTTGTAGGTGTATGGGATCACTATAATACTATTCACATTCCTATTGGGTACATGAATTATTCATTAGTTTATGTCCAATTTTGGCCATTATGCTCATTGAGATAGAGAATCCTTCATTGCATGATTTTCTTTGTGGCATCATTGATGATACTATATATATAGAAGAAATACTACAGGAGATTGAAACACTTGATGAAACAAGAGTTAATGTATTGGATAATCCTCAAGAATATCAAAGACATTTAAATAACCTTATAATAAGGGCATTATTTAGAGAGATTTTTAGCTTGGTGACTCGGTTATTAATGCTAATCCCAAGAATCCAAGTGCTAAAGAAGAATTATGTGGAAACTTTCATCTTAATTGGTTGGGACCCTTATTCTAATGCCCAATTTAGAATAAATATTTTTGGTTTACCTACTCTAGACGAAAACCAATAGAAGATCTAATTAATATTACACATTTATGTAACTAGTAATTTTGATTATAGCCTTAGTGATATAAGGGTAGTTATCAAATGTTGTAGGCTATCTAACCCATTCTTATTTACTCATATTCCTTTTCTATCTATATATGTATTTTTTATTTCCATATATTTCATCATAAGGTGGCCTTATTTCTCGACATATTTCAATCATATATATATTCTTTGAGTATATCTATATTCTTTGAGAGTTTAAAAATATTTAATTTCTTTGTTGACAACTTATTTTACTTCGAGGTACATCATCATATTAATTCACATGAAATTTAAAGTGGGAGAAGAATGTAATGGTAAAAATCCCACACCTATACTATTTTCCCTTATGTTTGGGTCCATGATGATTGGATTATGTTTTATGCATTGAATAGTGTGCAAGAGGGAGTATTTTACATGGAAGTTGGCATATTTAACCTTATCTTGGCCTATCCCATCATCATTCATGATCTAAACTCTATATTTTATTGTTCATAACCTTGATTTAGATCTTTGAGTGTGGAATTAGCCTAGGCCACTCCTGTACTTAAAAATCTAAACCCCTTTTTAACTGCATTGTCTTCATTGTTAACTACATTTTCTTAATACAAAAAAAAATTCTAAACCCCAAACTCTTAAATTTGAATTTAATTTGATCCCATGTTTCCCTTCCTTACTAGCTATTATGATTTGAATAAAGGGAAACTTGTTTGGAATCACACAATATAGTGGTATAGTTAAGGGATAACCCTAATTCATATAGACTCTAAGATGGATCTAGGATTTATAAAGGGATGAAAATAATCTAGCAAAATCTTATTAAATTAGCATTGCATCATCGTCTTAGACATTATGCATGCTTGCATTATTTCTTCAATTGTTGTTTCAAAGCCATTAAATTAGTTTTCTTAGTGGCTTGATCGAGGAGAACATGACCCTCACTTAGAAAGTTCCCAAACAATGTTTGTGAATACTATTTTCTAAAATTTAGATTATAGACATAAAGGTATTTATGAATTCCAAGTATTAGGTTTCGACTAGTTCACTTTTTTTAGGTACAAATTTGGGTCCACATGGATCAATACACTTCCATAGGCACAAATATCAATTCTATAGGTACAAATTTGAATTAAAATAGATTATAATCAATTTACAAATGTTCAGGTGATTATTTAGACAATGCCCTATTTTTTATCATATTGGTAAACCAATTTCTATTAGCATTTATAGCATATTCAACCATCAAGATCTTGTTGTACCCAAATTTTTGCTTCATTAAGGCATTTTGATAAAAATGGATAAAATCTTGTAAATTTGTTGTCAAAAGTCAACAAAAGTCAAAGTCTATGAAAATAGCAATTGCCTATTCTAGAAATTTTTGAATGAAAAACAAAGCATGGGGTTTTTGTGGGTTTATTGTCAAGAAGATACTTGCCAATTTTTGAAAATTTTGAAATTAGGGTTTTAGGCCCCTATTTTTAGAAAATCCCTAAAATAGGATCTTTCCAAAAATGGCTAAAAATGATTTTGATTGGTTTATTCTTCATCACGATCACATTGGTCTAGTCGGAATCACAAAAAAATCAATTTTGCTTTGGCGGTTCTATTTCACTTTTTCAGGAGAGAAGTTAGGACCTCTAAGGTCAACAGTGGCAGATGGCTAGTACCAGGTCTCAGAATCTAAGCTTCAAATGCTTCCATAGAAGAATCTATGGAAAAAGATGCTCAACGATGGAGGGGAATTTCAAAAGTTGAAAAATGCAAAAAATAAACGAAGTCTGGAAAAAGGATGCCTTGTCACAAGGGAGATGCCTTTGCAGTCAATGCCTTGGTCAACTTTTCAATGCTCGTGCATGTGAAGTGATGAAAGCAATCACAATGATGAACATGGTTGCATCGTTGACAATACGGTCAACCTAGTCAAGCAACATGGTGAACGTGAAGTGCAGGGAGAGTAAAATCATCAAAAAATGACTAACACTGGAGCCAAAAGCGCCCATGTTAGCCAGGGGCACCCAAGAATTCAAGAGGTCAAATACAACTGTTAAGTTTTATAGTGTTGGGGATCTTCTTCATAATTTTGCTAGCTTTCTGATGAATCATCAAGAAAATTCAATAGATTCATCAAACACCAGTAAACGAAGGCAGAGACAAAAGATGCTAAATGTCAAGAGTCATAAAAAATGGTAGTTTATCAAGGGAAAAGCGCCCCTGTAGGCCAGGGTTGCCCAGAAAAGAAACCATTCAGAAGTCATTATTTGGATTAGTTCTCTCTAGATGATCTTCCCAAATTCAGCCTAGCTTTGCAACGAATTTGTTTGTCAATCCATGATACCTATCAAATGCAAGTGGTTATTGATCAAGCAGACATGTAAAATGAAGGATAAATGAAGTTCATCAAAGAAAAAGTGCCTGTACTAGCCAAGGGTACCCAACATTTTGAGGAACCAGATGAAGTTTTTAGTAGTTTTCTTCTCCAAGAAATTCTCATAATTCTTCTAGCTTCATGATGAATCTAGCAACCAATCCATGGGACCTATCATACACTCACAAATCAAGATCAAGTGCAAGATGTTTTTAAGTTGAAGGAAGTTGAAAAATGTGAAATATTAGCTAAGTATAAAGCAAAAAGCACCCTTCTAGAAAAAGGCACCCAATGTTTTGGAGCATCAAATGCAACTTTCGTGTTTTACAACTCTCAAGAATTCCAAGTCTCAATTTTGATCAAGCTTCACAATGAGTTTGTTAGTAGATTCATCGAAGCAGTCAAATATTTGACAACAAAGACCAAACTGGAGCATTTCTTCAAGTATTACAAAGTGGAAATTGTTGCTTAGAAGCACAAAAGCGCCCCTGTAGACCAGGGGTGGGCCTAAGAATTTGAACCTCTTGAAATAGTTTTCAAAACTTGCACAACCAATCATCCTTTCTAGGATTCTTCCAGCTTCACGATGGATTCAACATCCAGTCCACGAGGATCATCAATCACTAGTAGCTACAAATTGAAGCACGAGAGGTCAAAATTATAGAAATTGAAAACCATCTGAAAATTGGTTAACACTGGCAAGAAAAAGCACCTAATCTCAAAAAGGCGCCTAAGAATTCAAGTCACCATAAGTCATTTCCAAGGTTTACAACCTCTAGTAACATCTCTTCAAAGTTGATCTAGCTTCGCAATGAATCTATCAGCCAAGCCTTAGGATCAATCAAGCATCCTAAATCAAGGGTCAAATGGAGGCAGTTTATCATAGATAGATGAAAATATTCAAAAATATTCTAACACTGCCAAGACTTGGACGCCTTATCTCAAGGTGGGCCCAAGTTGACTTGAGTTCACAATTCTTGAAGACTTTCTCTTCCTCAAGGCATCCCAAAATTTGGGGAATTCTTCTAGTTGATAGCCAATCATGCTAGATAACTCCTAAATCAAGGTTTGGATGCCCTAACTGATGCTTCCACCTCCAAATGATATTTATCAAGCATTTAGGTGTCCTTTCTCATTATTTCATAGTTTGACTCTAAACTTCAAACACATAATTTTATTTTGTACAACATTTGAAGGATCAAACGACATGGATTTTCAACATTCTTCGTATTTTCAAGAACAGGTTGCACAGAAGGATGTTTTTCTAGAGTTCCTATCTTTAGGCATCATTTTTCAAAGGCAACATTTCATAATCTTCAGCTTCTAGCATTCTAGGTTCTCTTCTTTTTCAATCTTTTCCAAGATTGGAAAATTTTCCCATAATTTCTTCTACTTTTGTCTTAGGTTTTTTTACATGTTCAAGAGATATCAAATTTTTCACAGATCTGACCAACCAGGTTTGTTTAGTGTGAAATTGGCCACAAAACCCATGTGCCAAATTTTTCCAAAAAAAAGTTTCCTTGTTGCCTCCATATTTTAGGGTTTTTGAAAAAGATCATCCTTTTCACAAATTGGCATTCTAGGTCTAGTCAGCATACAAGCGCTTATAAAACCCATGTGCCAAAATTTTCTGGGAAAAAATTGCCTCACTGCTTCTGCCTCTGAGGGGTTCTTGCATGTCCTTGCAAAAATCAAATTTTCAGAAAACTAACAATTTGGGTCCATTCAGAACGATATTCCTAACAAAACCCACGTCCCAGATTTTTATCCAAAAATCTACCTTTTTTTGCCTCTCAATGAAGTTATTTTTAGGTTTTGTGCAGAAGTTGTCTAAACATATCCGTGTTCATAGTCAAACTTCACGGTTTCATCATGCAATATTCTTCCATTGAGAAAAATCAAGAAAAATGTTAGAAGCATAAAGTTGAAGAGGAAACAAAGGTCATCACTCCAATTATAAAACCGCCAAAGTTGCTAATCAATCCCTTGCCAGTATCAAAGTGAGGATGGTGATTACATCAATCTTAGTGAAGTGTAGACAGAATTCCAAAACCTCATTTGTAGTAAGGTGATCCCACAATACTGGTTTACAATTTTTGGCCAAAATGGACACTGAACTGATTTTTTCTAACTAAATCTTCACTTTTGGGCACTTATAGCGGCTAAACCGTGGGGAATTTGAAGATGATGCAAACTAGTGATTTGTGAATTTTTTTTTGTAGATTCTAAATATATTTTTTTAAAAAAAATTGGAATTAGATTGCACTTCTTTTTCCATCTCCTTTGAAAACTAGTTTTTTTTAGTAAACACCATTTTTAAGAAGTGATGCTCACCGTATACAACATAACTTTTTTTCCATGAAGGATAAAATTCTATTTTTTTCAAATTTAGATTTGTAACTATAATATCTAGTGCTTTCATTTGGTTTCATATTGTTTTATTGAATATTTTTTCCTTAATCAAGTTTCGAAGTCAAACCAATTACAATTTAGACATAGGCAAATTGTATACAACATAACTTTTTTTGTATGTATTGAAATTCATTTTTTTTTGTTGTTGGATCAATATCTAGTGCACTGATATTTTTCATTTTTTTTTTATATTCTTCTATTTTTCCACATGTGCAGAACATAGAGTTTGATTTTCAGTGAAAAACCTACATTCACAAGAAATAAAAAATAAATATAATAATTAATTAAATTTATTTAAAATTATATTTTTTGGGAAGATTATAATAAGGAATACATACTTACAAAAAATAAATTTTAAATTAATTCATTTGATCCCCAAAAGGTAAATCAAAAGTAGTTTTTTTATCGTGTTTTGATAGGTGTAAAGGAGACTTCATTATAGGTATGGTTTAAAACTAGCGGGTTTTATCCAAGGGGGTTTGATCTAAGGTGGTTTGATCAAACCATCTTCAATTGAAATCCTTTAAATGGAACTTTTCAAGGCTTAAACCATTATATTTTCTAAAAATATGTGATTTCAACAAAAATCAGGATCTCCTAAAAATTGTAAACTAGTATTGTGGGATCACCAAGTATTTTCAGTAGTGGCCTTGTTGACTGCAAGTTGAGTCAAGTTGTAGCTATTTCAACGAGATTTGATGATGCAATTGAAAAGGCGAATGAGTTTTAGAGTTAGATTGCGGATGTCAAAGTGTGTTGAACATTCAGAATACTGAGAGGGGGGTGAATTAGTATTCCATAAAACCATTGACATATAATCCATCTAAGCATTATCATAAATTTGACTAAATTATCAAAAGAAGACATGGAATCAAGAAACAACATCATCACACATGAACACCAAATTTTTTATGTGGAAAACCCAAATTGGGATAAACCACGGTGAGGATTAGCTCAAAATATAATATATCTAGATATAGAATATTACAAGGCTCACTTCTAGGACTCACTGTCCTTGAAAGGCTCATAGCAAGAATACAAAAAGAGATGGCACACCACCAAGATACAAAGGCTATGGCATACTACCATAAATATGAATTGATGAAATACACCTTTTGTGTGCAGGGTTCAGTTTCAATGAAGCTTCAAGAGGAAGAAGCACTACATTCATAGCAATCGCTTAACAATTCTACTTTGTCTCTACCATAGTCAACTGATAAATCATTTAGGCCCAATTACATATTTCTCAACCTTCTTCACACATTCATCTTCACTTATATCTATTTTCCTCTTCACACACACCTCACACTTCCTCATCATATCCTTCTTCAAAAGGTATTATATATATATACAAGTATATCTCATTCATCAATTAGGTCAGCCTAATTAGATGAAAACAAACCAAACAAAGTACTCTTGTCAACACCTTATAAGATTAGAACATTTCTATCCTTTTAGTGCATCATATCAAGTCGATGTAGACCTATAGAAAACATCCACAAAGTATATTTAACCTTCTTAGTGCATATCATGTATTAGGTCGGCCAGAGCCACGACCTAAACACAAAAATTCCAATCCAATGCACACTTCTCAAAGAGAAAACCTTCTAGATCCGATATTGCTTTAGTTTCTCATCATATTGACATAAGAGAAACTACCATTAGAACCACAACACAAAATATTCTTCATATGAAAATGTGTAGTCTCTCATACTGATGTACTCAATAGAGAAACAACTGCAATGTACAGAGACGAACTTTGTCAATGATATCTTCTTGTTCTCAACACAAAACTTCTCAGGATCTCGAATATAGCTATCTGTAGGAGTCATAATAATAATATTAAGAGCACAGAGTCTTATCTCTTATTTCTATGAATTTTAGACTCAAAAACCAACACAAGTTGGTTCTTTAGAAAATAACACTTCTGGTAGGGAATAACTTCCGGTAAACCAAAATAAACTTCTCATACTATTGACACTATGTTGACATCAATGACAACCTCTTAATTTCTAACAAAGTGATGTTGTTAAGACAGCACATCATTTAGAAGAGTATCAGTGCTCCAAATGATGAGGCGGTTAACAACTTCTTGGAGGAGATGATTGCTCAAGATGACAACTAGTGAACTACTAGTTGGGACGTCCTACCTTTTCCAAAGATAACATTTAAAACAACAGTTAAAATTGACACCTTTTCCAAGTTAACTCGGTGTCCCACCTTTCATGCATGTCTATTTTTGGAGACACCTCTTGTACAGTGGAGTTCTCTTGTACAGTGGAGTTCTTTAGTTTTAGATCATTTAATTGATGTAGCCTTTCTAGTTAACTGTTAGTTACATTTGTTTAGACATAGGAATAAATCTTGCTGATTGGTAAGACTAAGTGTTAACTCAAGAGATTTTAGGTTTCCCTACTCCTTTGAGTGTTTATAAATAAGAGAAACCTTTCTCATTATTGTTTAACCATTATTACTATTACAAAATTGCTAAGCCTTTCTACCTTCAAGCTTTGCTAGTCAATATCTAAATTCACTTTGTTCAATGTATTTTGGTTGATCGTATATTGTATTTTTGTCTTCTTCATACAATTTGTTGTCCCAAAACGTATAATCGTTGTTGGAAATTTTTGAGGAAATAAATCATATGCCCACACTTGCTTTGATCCAAAGTCTCAAGATTTTTTGTAATATTGTTGTTTTCATAATCTTTATTTCGATCTACACCTCAAAAGAGCAATGAGCCTTTAATGGAATTTTGAAAGCGAGTTTATCATTTAATGTTATGTGTTTATAATCTTTCTTTCAACCTACACCTCAAAAGAGCAATGAGCCTTTGAGGGAATCTTGAGATTAAGTTTACCATTTAATGTTTTACTTTCATAAACTTTAGTTTAGCATACATCAGGAAGAGCAATAAGCCTTCAAATGTGTTTTGGATGTAAGTTTATCTAAGCTTACTTGTTAAAACCAATCATTCCCAGTTACTTCTAAATCCTCTTGCTCTGAATTTACTTGAGGATATAGAAGTGTTATAGTTTAGTCCTAGTTGTAGTTGAAGTTACGAAACTAGAGAAAACCTCAGTTGCAATGCAAAGAGTTTTATAAACCTTGTGCTCTCAGCTGAGATAAAAAGATAGGAATTTAGTTTACTTTTTCTTCTAACACATAATCAACAAAAGAGGGAGCTAACCCTCCTAATTTGAAGAGCAGTCTAACTGTGCATAATTTTCCATTTCCAATATGCACTCCAAAGGTGCAAATTGAAACGCCAATAGTTTTCTGGCACCCATCGTGGGGTACAAGGCATAAAACTTCAAGAAACCTAACACTTTATGACACGAAAAATGAGCATCTGGCATCCTATCGCATGACCCATACAAAAGCAATGGATGATAACAACAATAATGCTGGAAATAATGATAGAAATTAGAGACATCCACATTACCTTGGAGTAATAACATTAGACCTTTGGATTTTCAAGTAAATCATGAGTTACCTAAATAGTCAAGGAAGCACTTTCCCTGGTTTCACGATAGTGGAAGTCAACACCTGGATGAATTTTTTTCTAAATTCATAATGGCTTGCACCATCTTGCATGTGGCATATGAAGACAATGCAGTGCATCTCTTTGTGGAGACTCTTGTGGGAAATGTTTTTGACTGGTTCAATCATCTAAAGCGAGGCATTATTACAAGTTGGGCAACTATGAGCAAGAAATTTTTGGCGAGATTCAAGCCCACTGAAGACAATTATCTATTGTTTTCCCAACTTGCAAATTCAAAGATGGAGCACAATGAGCACATGAGGGAGTTTGTTGCAAGATTTAATCATCTTGTTACTTGAACTTCTTCTATACTTAAACCATCACCAGATATTTTTATGAGTTGTTTCATAAATTTTCTTCCATCAGAGATAGCCTTCTTCCTCAAGACGGTGAAAGAAACATAATTACAAACTGCACAAGAAAATGCCATCAAGTTGGAGGATAATATGATTACTTTTGGTTTGATGAAAACATATTCTATCAAATATCTAGCTTAACAACCATACCAGCCAAAAGGAAATAAACTTCAACTTTTTTCTAGGCCATGGTTGCCAGCACCGCCACCAAGACAAATAGTTGAAGCTGCACATAATGCAACATTTTTTTCTTTCCATGAGACCGATACACATATCAATAATACATGTCTTGAGAACCTACGAATGAATCAAATTATGGGATATGTCGATACTACACCAAGCTTAGATTTTTTCCCTACAACAAGTTTGAATGGTGTCTTACCACAGATGGACAACTTCAATGGTGACTCCGTTGCAAGATAATTTGAACCCATTATTGAAGAAAAAGAAGCCTCGTGCAACTACTCTCTTGTAGAAAATTATGGAAGACATTCAATACCTATGTTTACATGTGCTTTGCACTTGAAAGTGCAAAAGGAAGAAGAATAGAGGCAGATAGCTAAAGAACAAATTAAGTAAGTGGTTGCAAATTCTACTTTTAAAAATTCAAAAGAGAATGTTAAAGCGATTGCTCAAGACCCGTCTTTAGCAAACTTTGACATTGTAAACTCCATGATGAAGACCAAGGTTAAGATTTCACAATTAGAGTATCTTTATGATCACCTTGAGCAATTGGAAAGAATAATGCAATATGTAAAGAAATAGGTTGTCATTCAGCCTACATTGCTTGAGTCATTTGTTCCAGTAGGAGAAAAACCTAAACCCTTCTATATATTTGTATATATAGGAGGATTCAAACTGAGGAATTGCATCATAGATTTAGGAGCTTCAAACAACATCATGCCTCTACAAGTGATGAATGCATTAAGAATTTCATGCACTAAGACGCAAGACAAGTTTTATTCACTTGAATCTAAGTCAGTGTCGTTGGTCGAACAATTGAAGGACGCTCAAGTAAGATTTGCAGCTTGTCTAGAGAAAAAGTTAGTGATGAATATCCTAGTGGCTAACATTCCAACCAGCTACGAAATGTTGTTAAGCCAAAGTTTCTACAGAGATCTTGGTGCTGCAATGCAGTTAGATTAGTTGTTTGCAACCATTCTTGTAAAGGAGGGAAAAATCAAGATAGAACCTGAGCCCAAATCTTGATTCATAGTGGTGAAATCCTTAGACCTTGTAACCCAAATTCTATATCAAGAAACAAGTCCTAGTAATTATGTTACTTTGTTAGAGATAGAAATTGAAATCCATAACATTGCTTGTTCTGAAAAGAGACTGACAGAGGATACAAAGTTGTGGACAATGCAGTTTGAGGAGGGTTGTTCAACAATAGTTTCAAGAGTAGGGGAAATGGTCATCTCCCCTAAAGGACAATGCTAACAATTGAAATTCATTGAAGTTGAGAAAGAGGCACTTTTGTTAGGCCTCAAAAATTCCAAAGACATGGAAATCAAACTCCTATGTGTTAAAGGCGATGTAGAGCCGATCAATGAGCCAATCAAAGGATATTTCTAGGTCATAAAAGATCACCTACGACATTATAAAAATTGATTTTGGAACTCAATTAACTAGTTTAAAGCATTCAACATCTTGAGGATCGATGGCAACAAAACTAATGCCTTTGGGGTATTATCTTTCCCATTTGCATCATATTTTGACTTTTGTTGGAGTACCTTTGCTTGGATATATGAAAATATGAGAATCTTCATCAAAGAGGGATTCTCTCCTGTAATTCCCATTAGAAGAGAAGTAAAGCCTTTCAGGCAGAAATTGTATACATGGGAAGCTCTTCTCGTTGCCATACAATAGGCAGTATCTGAAACATTTCATCCCTTTGGGGGTGGAGTGAATTTTTGTAAATAATTTTCTTTCATTATAATGTGTTTTCCCTTTCTATAATGTTTTCGTTATGTCGTGATGTTTTTCCCTATTTCATAAAGTTTCATCGTGTTTTAGGTGATTAGTTAGTCTTGTTTTAGGTGACTTTTAGGAAAATTCCAACTATTAGGTGGATTAGAAATAATCCCAACTCCAATGCCCAACTAATAAATCACTGGTCTACGCTAAATATCTAGAGATCTCGATTCTCCTATGCCAAATGTATCTGACATGGTCCCTAGACAGAGCCTAATGTTGTACCCAAAATAAAAAATTTGCTTCATTAAGGCATTTTGATAAAAATGGATAAAATCTTGTAAATTTGTCCTCAAAATTCAATAAAATTCAAAGTCTTTGAAAAATAGAAATTGCCTATTCTTAGAAATTTTTGAATGACAAATGAAGCATAGGGTTTTTTTGGGTTTATTGTTAAGAAGATACTTGCCAATTTTTTGAAAATTTGAAATTAGGGTTTTAGGCCCCTATTTTTAGAAAATCCCTAAAAATAGGATCTTTCCAGAAATGGCTAAAAATGATCGTGATTGATTTATTCTTCGTCATGATCACACTGATCCAGCCAGAATCACAAAAAAGGTCAGTTTTGCTTTGGTGGGTCTATTTCACTTTTTCAGGAGAAAAGTTAGGACCTCCGAGGTCAACAATGGTAGATGACTAGTACCAAGTCTCAAAATCTAAGCTTCAAAAGCTTCCATAGAAGAATCTAAGGCAAAAGATGCTCAAAAGATGCTCAATGACAAAGGGAATTTCAAAAGTTAAAAAATGCAAAAAATAAACTAAGTCTAGAAAAAGGACACCTTGTCACAAGGGAGATGCCTTTGCAGTCAATGCCTTGGTCAAATTTTCAATGTTCATGCATGTGAAGCAAATTTTCAATGCTCATGCATGTAAAGCGATGAAAGGAATCACAACGATGAATGCGGTCACATTGTCAACATCACGGTCAACCCAGTCAAGCAACACGGTGAACGCAAAGTGAAAGGAGAGTAAAATCATCAAAAAATGACTAACATTGGAGCCAAAAGCGCCCTTGCTAGCCAGGGGCTCCCAAGAATTCAAGAGGTAAAATACAACTATTAAGTTTTGCAGTGTTGGGGGTCTTCTTCAAAATTTTGCTAGCTTTCCAATGAATCGTCAAGCAAATTCAACAGATTCATCAAACATCAATAAACAAAAGCAGAGAAGAAAGATGCTAAAATTCAAGAGTCATAAAAAATAGTAGTTTATTAAGGGGAAATCGCCCTTGTAGGCCATGGTTGCCCAAAAAAGAAACCATTCATAAGTCAATCTTTGGATTAGTTATCCCCAAGTGATCTTCCTAGATTCAACCTAGCTTTGCAATGAATTTGTTTGTCAGTCCATCAGACCTATCAAATGCAAGTGGTTATTGATCAAGTAGACATGTAAAACGAAGGATAAATGAAGTTCATCAAAGCAAAAGTGCCCCTGATAGCCAGGGGCACACAACATTTTGAGCAACCAGATGAAGTTTTTAGCAGTTGTCTTCTCCAAGACATCTTCTCATAATTCTTCCAACGTCACAATGAATCTAGTAGCCAATGCAAAGGATCTGTCAAATGCTCACAAACAAAGATCAAGAGCGAGATGTTGAAAGTCAAAGGAAGTTGAAAATCATGAAAATTTAGCTAAGTATAGAGAAAAAAGCACCCTTCTAGCAAAAGGCGCCCAACTTTTTGGATCATCAAATGCAACTTTCGTGTTTTGAAACTCCCAATAAGTCCTCAGTTTTGATCAGGCCTCGCAACGAGTCCGTCAGCAAATTCACCAAAGCAGTCAAACATTTGGCAATGAAGACCAAATTGGAGCATTTCATTGAGTGTTGCAAAGTGGAAATTGTGTCTCAAAAGCACAAAAGCATCCTTGCATGCTAGGGGTGCCTAAGAATGTGAACCTCTTGAAATATTTTTCAAAACTTGCACAACTAGTCATCCTTTCCGAGATTCTTCCAGCTTTGCGATGGATTCAACATCCAGTCCACGGGGATCATCAATCACCGGCAGCTATAGATCGAAGCACGAGAGGTCAAAATTATAGAAATTGAAAACCATCTGAAAAATTGTTTAACACTGGCAAGAAAAAGCACCTAATCTTAAAAAGGTGCCCAAGAATTCAAGTCACCAAAAGTCATTTTCAGGGTTTGCAGCCTCCGATAAGATCTCTTCAGAGCTGATCTAGCTTCGCAATGAATCTCTCAACCAAACCTCAAGATCAATCAGGCATCCAGAATCAAGGATCAAACAGAGGAAGTTTATTAATGAAAAGATGAAAATCTTCAAAAATATTCTAACACTAGCAAGACTTGGATGCCTTATCTCAAGGTGGGCCCAAGTTGACTTGAGTTCATAATTCTTGAAGACTTTCTCTTCCTCAAGGCATCCCAAAATTTGGGGAATTCTTCTTTGAGTTGACAACCAATCACGCTAGATAACTCCTAAATCAAGGTTTAGATGCCCTAATTGACGCTTTCACCTCCTAATGATATTTATCAAGCATTTAGGTGTCTTTCCTAATTATTTATGTAGGTTGACTCCAAACACCAAACACCGAATTTTATTCACTATAGCATTTGAAGGATCAAATGACAGGGGTTTTCAATATTCTTCATATTTTTAAGAACAGGTTGCATAGAAGGACATTTTTCTAGAGTTCATATCTCTAGGCATCATTTTTCAAAGGCATCAGTTCATAATCTTCAAATTTTTTAATCTTTTTGAAGATTGGAAAATTTTCCCATGATTTCTTCTACTTCTATCTTAGGTTTTCTTGCATGTTCAAGAGATATCCATTTTTTCACATATCTAACCAACTGGGTTTGTTTAGCACAAAATTGGCCACAAAATCCATGTGCTAGATTTTTCCAAAAAAAGTTGCCCTGCTGCCTCCATTTTTTAGGGTTTTTGAAAAAATAATCTTTTTCAAAAACTGACGTTTTGGGTCTACTTAACATACAGGTGCCTACAAAACCCATGTGCCAAAATTTTCTGGGAAAAAATTGCCTCATTGCTTCTACCTCTGACGGTTTCTTGCATGTCCTTGCAAAAATCATTTTTTTAGAAAAAAGATGATCTAGGTCCATTTAGAACGATATTCTTAACAAAACCCACGTCCCAGATTTTTTATCCAATTTTTTTCCTTTTTCTTCCTCTCAGCGAAGCTATTTTTAACTTTTGTGCAAAAGTTGTCTGAATGTATCTGTGTTCACAGTCAAAATTCACAGTTTCATCATGCAATATTCTTCCATTGAGAAAAATCAAGAAAAACGTCAAAAACATAAAGTTGTAGAGGAAACAAAGGTCATCACTCCAATTATAGAGTCGCCAAAGTTACTAATCAATCTCTTGCTAGTATCAAAGTGAGGATGGTGATTACATCGATCTAGGTGAAGTGCAGACATAATTCCAAAACCTCATCAGTAGCATTTTCAACAGTGACCCTGTTAACTACAAGTTGAGACAAGTTGCAACCATGTCAGCAAGATTTGATGATGTAGCTGAAAAGGTGAAGTAGTTTCAGAGTCAAATTGCGGATGGAAAAATGATGTTGTTGAGACAACACATCATTTAGAAGAGTATTAGTGCTCCAAATGATGAGGCAATTAACAACTTCTTGGAGGAGATGATTGCTCAAGATGGCAACTAGTGAACTACCAGTTGGGACGTCCTACCTTTTCCAAAGATAGCATTTAAAACAATAGTTTAACTTGATGCCTTTTCCAAGTTAACTCGCTTTCCCACCTTTCATGCATGTCTATTTTGGAGACACCTCTTGTACAATGGAGTTCTTCTTTATTTTTAAATCAGTTAACTGATGTAGTCTTTCCAATTAACTGTTAGTTACATTTGCTTAGACATAGGAATAAATCTTTTTGATTGGCAAGACTGAGTGTTAACTCAAGGAGATTTTAGGGTTCCCTACTCCTTTGAGTGTTTATAAATAAGAGAAACCTTTCTCATTATTGTTTAACCGTTATTACTGTAACAAAATTGCTAAGCCTTTGTGCCTTTAAGCTTTGCTAGTCAATATCTGTTCACTTTGTTTAGTGTATTTTAGTTGATCGTATATTGTATGTTTGTCTTCTTCATACAATTTGCTGTCCCAAAATGTGTAATTGTTGTTAGATAGTTTTGAGGAAATAAATTATATTCCCACACTTGCTTTGATCCAAAGTCTCAAGATCTTTTCGTAATATTGTTGTTTTCATAATCTTTATTTAGATGTACACCTCAAAAGAACAATGAGCCTTTGAGAGAATTTTGAAAGCGAGTTTATCGTTTAATGTTATGTGTTTATAATCTTTATTTTAGTCTACACCTCAAAAGAGCAATGAGCCTTTGAGGGAATCCTGAGATTAAGTTTGTTGTTTGATGTTTTTCTTTCATAAACTTTAGTTTAGCATTCATCGGGAAGAACAATGAGCCTTCAGATGTGTTTTGGAAGTAAGTTTATCTAAGCTTGTGTTAAAACCAATCATTCCCAGTTACTTCTAAATTCTCTTGCTCTGAATTTACTTGAGATATAAGCATTATAGTTTAGGCCTAGTTGTAGTTGAAGTTATGAAACCAGAGAAAACCTTAGCTACAACGCAAAGAGTTTTATAAACCTTGTGCTCTCAATTGAGATAGAAAGATAAGAATTTAGTTGACTTTTTCTTTTTACACATAATCAACAAAAGAGGGAGCTTCCCCTCCTAATTTGAAGAGTAGTCTAATTGTGCATAGTTGTCTGTTTTCGATACACACTCCATTTGGGTGCTAATTGAAATGCCAACATATCCAAACTAAATATCACATTTAGTTTATTTCATTTTGTAATTAATTATATATTTATTTAATTACCTTAATTATTTAATTAACCTAGGTATTTGAATAAGTGTGATTTATTCCCCTATACAACCTTCTAAACAAAAAATTGACTCAATATTAAGTTTATATTACATGATCATATTTATATATATTACAAAAGTAATAAATATGTCTTTCCCAATCATACATAAAATAAAAACTAACAAAAAATACACATTACCTAATTTTCTGGTTATGTAAAAATTAATAAGACAACACAACAATGCACCCACTCAATTTCTTAATAAGCACTAGATTGGCATTGCACATATTCAAAGTTACAAACAATGAATAAAGTGTAAAATTTCATATGTTCATTTATCACAATTTTTTAAGGGGTTTTTAGAACATTGTTTATAAAAAAAATGTAGAAGATTATTATTGAAGGTGCAAGTGAAAGGCATAAAATTGTTATAAGGAAGTATAATAAACATTTATTTTTTATAGTAGAAATATTTTTTTACAATCTATGAAGATGATTTAGAGTGCTTATGAAATTAACTATGTATGCACTTTTCGTCAATATTTGAAATCATAGTGTTATCAATTCAACATTAGTTTTCCTAATGATGAATCACTAAGTTTGATCCCAAACATTGAATTAATGCTCCAACGTAATAGGTGTTAGTTTCAGTTAGCTGTCAAGAATCCAATTACATGTCAATCTTCAGTAATTAGTTGTCAGTTTATTTAGCAGATTTGTAGTGAAGTTATTGTCTTCTCTATTTGTATAAATTTGTATCACTTGATGAATAATGTATGGCATTGAGTTCCTCTAATTTCTCTTCTTATTTCTGCTCTATTCTCTATATTCTTTTGCTGTGTTATATTTTAATACCCCACTCACATTCCGAAGCAAAGTGATGGCCACAAAGAGGAAACGGGAAAAGCGTATCTGTACATCCAAAATACGGGATTTCCATGACAGCAGCATCATTGTTTGGATACAATTCATACCGATCCTGTTGGATCGGACCTTTGGACTTGTTTAACTGGTGTAATATCAATTGTATATGCAATTTCAGCGACCTGACATTAATTTTCAAGAAAAGATGAGACTAAATTCTATTCTCAATCTCTCTGTTATCCTCAAAGATTAAACATTACACACTAGAGAAAAATAACATTAAAATATTTAAGCCTAAGAGGGTATCAAATAACGCCTAAGGGAGCTCATGCAGACAGTAAGCAGCTTCGCCTATCCATCCTACTGTCGCAAGGAATATTTTTAGTCACAAGATCAATAGCTGCATTCAACCTATGTTTCCCCAACTTTTCTTAAGATCAAAAAAATTATAGTCCTTGCAGCCTGGCGCAGTCCCAAACCGCCCAAAAGCTTGCACAACTAGAGAGCAGGGGTATCGTTGCCATGCAGCTTCCTACGCGGAAGAAAAGCAATGTAAACTGGATGGGTTGAAGGCGTGGAGGAAACAATCTTGTTGATGGAATAACACTATTGTTGTAAAAACTCAAAAACAAGTTTGAACAAGCACCCTGGGTACTGCCTCGGATAGAACAGGTGGTAGTTAGGAAGTTAATAGAGCATAGCTATCCTTAGGAAGAGTAAGTGTTTAAGTGAAATCAAATCTCTCCGGATCGTATAAAAGCTGCAGTAGACAGTCCATCGTTTAGGGCTCCTCCTGTATCGTTCCCTCCACGCCACTCAGGCCAAAAGGAAATAATTGTCAACAACAGTACAAAATCCTCCTGCTACATAGACCTGCTGTCCTTGTGTCAATTCAATAAATATCATTTAAACTTCTACCAGCCAGCCTGCATTGTTACGCCTCCTCCCGTATGCTTATCCATGCTAATAAAAGTAATACAATTGGTACAAATCCTGGGTAGTGTGTTACTACATCTTATGCGGTCGCCCCATTATACCTAGGATTGCATACTTAGTCATCAGATGTTTGAGGCGAGTTTAAAGACATCCGTATGTATAGGTAGGTAGCGTGGAAAAATTAAATGGAGGTGTCAGACCCCTTTGAGCTGTAATCCAGACACCCTGAATAGAAAATTACTTCATTCGCCCAAACCCAAGCAAACCAATGAATAAATCTTGATTCTGTTTAAACCACGTATACATGCAACTCCCTCAGCACATTATAGAATGATGCAAGTGACTGACGAGAGAGATGAAGTGCTTGATTCAGTAGCTCTCTACACTTCTGAGAAATGTGATGGGACAAATGATGTATATTCTTGTCAGCACCGTAAAAACTCTCATTTGGAGCCACACGCCACACTTTAGCTCTTATGAGATTAACCACCTTATTCAATTGTTTAAATGATTAGGAGGCACGAAAATATATATATATATCCACCCTTTTAGATAAGGATCTCTCTAGTTGAAAAAAAGAAGAAGAAGAAGAAGAAGAAGAAGAGGAATAGGTATGAAATCAAGGATTGGTATGTTCTACTTCCCTTTTTGTCACTTTAGTTATGCAAAGTTAAATATTATTTATAAGGAAAGAAAATAGTATGTATATATGAGTTGAGTAAAATTAGATATTATTTTTTTAACAAGGAAGCTTCATATATTTATTTATGTTATTTCTTTAGCTAGTAGATTTAATATTTATAAAAAGAAATAAAATCATTTTAAATATGGATATGAATAAGAGGAGTTAGTAGACCTTTTAAATAAATAAATGCTTCTTATGGAGATAAGAGGAATTTTTATTTGGATTTAATATTATTAATATTAAGAAAGGGGAGTGGGAATATTAATATATTAATTTTGAGAGGAGTATTAATATATTGGTATTATCGTTGTTATGAGAGAGAGAGTAACAGTAAAGTTAGCATCATTATAAATGTTATCACACATGTGAGTATTTTAGATAATAACAGGAATTAGTTGTGTTTCAAGTGTGAAATATGGACATTACACATTGGTAATAAACATTATTATTAATATTATAAGTAATAGTAGGGTTAGTGATAGATGTGGTAATAAATATTATGAGAAATGTTATTCTTCAAGAGTAGTAATAAACAAATCAACTAAGCTAGAATGAGATTTAATATTAATATGATTATTCAATAAACTAATAATAGCATTATTGAAGTTAATATCATTACTTCAGTCAAAAGGAATTAATATTAGGATGTTTTTTAATATAAATACATATTAATTTATTTAGCAAGCTATATTAAGTATATAGAAAAAAAATGTTAGGTTTTCTAGCTAAAGAATTGGGTATGACAATAATGACAAGAATTTTATATAAGAATTTTTAAAATATTTTAAAAAATAAAATAAAATATTAAAATATTTTATATAAGAATTTTAAAAATATTTTAATAATCTTATTTTGTTTTTAGTTTTCTCAATTTCATAATTACACTAAATTTGACATAATATCAAGAGCATGCTATCCAAAAGTAAAAAATTAAATTTAAATACAATCAAATAAAAATTATAGGATCATCTTAAGATCCACCTTCATCAAAACTTTGTTTATTGAGAAACATTTTTTTCTAGTTATTCTTTTTCATGTTTTCTACTATAGACATAAAATTTTAAATACACAATTCAAATTCCTTATTTTTAATTTTTTATAACAAAATCATAATCAATTCAATCTCCAAATCAGTCATAATCATTGAGAAAAAAGTTTCAAATCCAACTTAATTGAATTACCATACTTTTCTTGAGATCCCCTATGCTTCTTCCTATGCGAGAAACCTTAGATTTCTTCATCTACTTATCATTTTTAGATCAATAGTTTATCAAATGATTTTTAATAGTGTTCCCACATCATTCTAAACCAATATCCAACATCAAAATCTTTTATTTAATTGAATTTAAATCTTAATTTCAACAAGTTCATAAATTCAATAACAATTCTTTCTTGTATAAGAAAACCCACCTTCAACAAGATAAACATTTTTCACACAAAAATTCTCAATTTTATTGTTTGAATCAAAATAAAATCTTTTTAAAAATAATTTTATGATAAAAGATCCCACCTAATTATTTAACAATTTGAACAAAATTGAAAAAAAAAAACATGTGGAATCATAATCCACTTCAATCTTCAATAACCTTGTGTTCTTCCTAGAATTCCAATTTTTTTTTTTTTTTAAAAATCCTATATCTATTTTAGAAATGATTCCTTTTTCTTATCCCAAATTCTTAATTATAAAATCTTAAAATAAGATAATAAATAATTCTTTTTAACTAAAGAATTTTAATAAAATATTATTAGTATAATTCATGTATTTTATTAAAATGTAATTAAATTCTAATTCCAAATTTAATTTTAATTTCACTAATTAGCTCTCCCAATTCTAATATAAAAATATACTTTTAATTCTAGTTCATTAGGTTTTGCCAATTTATTTCACAAAAATTGATTTAAAATTTTTTACAGATCAAAATTAAGGATAGATAATTTGCAAAGTTAATTAAAATTAATCCATCAATTTATTTTCTATTTTCTATTTTCTATTCATTTTCTTATTTTAAAATTGTAATTTGAAAATTAAGATAATAATATTTTATGCTTTATCAAAAGAAAATAGATTAAAATATTATTTCTTCCCTTCATTCAATTTTTCTTAGAAAATATTTAATAATAAAATATTATATTTTCAAATTATAAAATCTATCTAAGGAATTCTTTATCCACCATTCACAAATAAAAGATAAAAATAATTAAACATTGTTTTATTTAGCTAAGTTCCTATCATACTATCCATCCACTGACATTCCAATAAATATTCATGTATGTTCATTGAAATATTTTTATTCAAAATGATTGGGAATGAAGGTTGCTACAACTATATATTAAGGCGCTTGGTTGCCTTTGAGAAGTCGACTATTTTTTAGATAATTTCTATCATAACTTAAGCCTTGTGTTCAACTATTGATTTAAGGATGAAAAAATGAATTTATAGATTACAAGACAAAATCTTAATGATTAGAAAGTGATAAATATTTTATGTTAAAATTTATTAAAGTCATCATACACTCTTATTTTTATTTTTTTTCATTTTTATATTAAAATAGTTCATAATTGGGTAATCATATTAGGGGAAAAACTGCTCTCTCATTTCTATCTCCTTTCATTCACTATTGGAATAATATTTATTAACATTTTGATAATTAGGTGTATTCATCAACACAATTAACTATTTATATGTATTTTTTAGTGTAATATGATTGAGATTTTCTTTTCTTTTAATTTTTTTAAGATAAAAACATGATTAAATTAAATATTTATTTAAAATAAATTTTTAGAATCACATTTTTTATTAATTACAAAATTAAATTTAATATAATAAATTTAATTCTTTTAAATGATTTGTATTATTTAATTTTTAAAATTATTTATAATTGTAAGACTTCACCTTGTAAGCACTTAGTACCACACTAATTTGTTATATGCTTTTCTTGAATTAATGATTAGATATATGGTGGATGATGAATAAGGTGATCTTTGGGCAATATTCTTGCATTTCGTGTTGACATTATGTTTTTTCGTCACTACTCTGAAGGTAACATATTAAAGTAATATATAATTGTTACTTACAATCATGTTGGTAATGTGCAGGAAGGTAATAGTGTTGGCATGAAAAGGGGGAACCATCAAGAGCAAATCGAAAGACTTTTTTGAGGAAATAAAATTGATCCTTGATTTGGGGCCTAGAAACAAGTAGAGTCAATGTATTGGAAGACTAAGGTTGTGAGGGTTGTTTTAAAATGGCTAACTTATTTAAGGCATGTGGGGATACTTAGTTGTGTGTCATGTGAGATGTAAGTTGGGGTCAAGGTTTAGAAACCATTATCTAAGTTGAAATTCATATAGGTCTTGGAGAAGGTCTTTAAAGAGGGGTGTTCGACAATTTCCTTGGTTGGGATGCAAAAATAAAACCCCTGGGGTCTATGCCATAATGGTAGGGGTCAAGTGGGCATGCAATAGGGTCCCAAGGGCATGATTTGACCCCTAAAAAGTCCTAATAAATAAAGAAAAGTGACAAATTTTGAAGAAAAGATGGAGGGATTGTTTAAGTGCATGTTACCCTCTTTAATGAGGAAAGATCATCATTGATGGGGGAGGTACACTCCACACCTTCCCATCCAAGAGTGGCAATTTTTGAAACTTTTATATGTTTGGAGAGGAAGAAGGAGTGGGGTGTGACCCACTTCTCCTTTTGGAGAACTCTAGTGAATATGGTAGGAAGAATGAGGAGAGGAGAGGAGGAGTCTTTTGGGAGAGATAGTGATCAAGATGGCTTGGAGAGAAAGGAAGGATAAAAGAGTTAATTTCCTCACCCAAAGAAGAGAGATAAGTTCTCCCTTACTTTTATTTATTTGTTCTAAGAAAGTGATATGTTGCATGGATCATGGTTAAAATGGAGAGTAGAGAACCTTCAGGGCAAAGTGTGACACTTCCTGAACCTTTTTTTCCAATCTCTCGATTCTCCCTTTCAGCTTGTCAATTTTTTCCCTTGCCTGTTCCTTTTTCTTATAATCTTCTTTCAAGGGGGAATTTCCCTCAACTGTATTAGAGGCCCGGGGTTTAATGGCAGAGCCCTTCTTCAAACTTTTAGACATGTGGGAGGCACTACTTGCCGAGACAGACTGGTCATCCCCTCCTGCTACTTGTTCCTCGAGATCTTTGTTGTCACTCCCATTACCATTATCTGAATCTGAAGCCTCCTTGAGACTTCCCACTTTATCTTGCTTAAAGACCAATCTATTGGATCTGTGGAGGGTATTAGCTTCTTTAGTGATTTCAATATCAGAATCAATTTGGTGGAGGCATAATTTTGTTTTCTTATAAGCTTTGGCCTTCGGTCTCAGGGTAGGAGCAACATGTTTTTTATCCTTACCCTTTTCCCCCGTAACCATCGCAAGAGATGTGCCATGGGGAAGGGATTTTAAAGCAGGATTTTTTAAGCATTTTTTCTTGCTTGGGCCCGACACATCCAAAATGCTAGCAGAAGGGGGAGTAGAGGAAATCGGGGTTTCATCAAGAGTGGTCGGACAAGGGACTTCTTGCACAGTGATAGGATAAGCAGGGAAAAGGGCCATATGAAAATGGTAAAGCCTAGACATAAGGCCTTGGTGCAAGATGGTGTAATTCTTTCCAGAAAATGAGGCTTCATTAAACTCAGCAACAATGCTATCCAGAGAATAGAATAGGAAAAATGGAATGGAAATATACTGGTTATTCCTAAGGTGGTTAAGGAAGTTAAAATGGTAATAGTAATAAACCCCATACCTTCCTTCCAGTGTGAAGTACTTCATGATCACCATACAAATTTTGTCCCACGGTTCTAAAAGCGCCTTGTGGTCATATCCACCCTGCAGCTGGACAGGTTTTTCCTCACCCCAGAAGAACTGGTTAAGACTAATCTGGTCTGGCACTTTTGTGGTTTTCTTCCAGGTACGACCACTATTTTGAAGTCCCGTAGCTCTAGAAATAACCTCCTCAGAGACTTCAAAAGAAATTCCACCAATGGTAACCCTACCATCATTCCAAGAGGTGACAAACTTAATTGATAGGCCCTCGTCATGGCTAGTCATGTTCTCCATATACTGGGCAATGCCGTCCTCTTTGCAAATATTCCAAACAGTGGCATCCGATTTCCATTCGTCACACTTGTCTGGCTCCATGCGCATTCTGTCCCCACCCATAAAGCCCACACAAAAGTCACAAACCATCGAAACAGTAAAGAGATAACTAGGGAAAAAGCGATGGCAATCAATTCTAGAAAAGTCAACAGAGAAAGGGCCAGTAAGAAGTGACAAGAAAAGTCAAAAAAGAAGGCAATAAATGCCACAGCTCACATCCCACGCAAAGGTAGCAGCTCCCTCGTGAGAATTTCCCCAAGCACGTAAGGGCATGATATCGACGTAATACTTAGCCAGCTCAAAAAATCTAATAAAATCCGCTAACTTATGAGGCTCAACACAACAATTTAGGGGGTTCAAAAAATGATGACTCCACCAGCCATTAGGGGTAGAAGGACTCGCCTTACCATCAGCCCAAAAGAGGTCATACATGCCAAAGGACAATTGCATGATATCCATCACCTCACATAGTAGCCAATTATTAAAAACCATGCTCCTGTCAGAAATACTAACCAAAGTTAGTAGGAGCCCGACTAAAATGAGAAAACACCATCTAGGGCTCATCATTTAAATTGTTTAGATCTTCCCTTAAACAAGCCAGAGTCGAGGGGGGCGAAAAATCCACTTTTCGCCAACACCATAGCCCTTCAATATCAAGACCCGCCACTGCCAAGCTGTCAGTAGTCCCATTCCCCTCCCTATAGATATGTTGGATAGTAAAGTCCTGTAGACCAATTAGGAGGGAGAAAATGTCCTCCATAATACCTTTTAAAGACCACCCCGCAAACATATTTGAGCTACAAGATATGTTTAATAGATTGTCTTAAATAACATTTATTGTGCGAAAAAAATTAGTCTAGAAACCACCAATTGCTTTGCAGTTTCACCAAAACCAATAGTTGTATTGCAGTGTGTAAAACAAGGTTGTCGATGGCTTGTGGATTGGCTATCCAGCCCCAAGAATGCACCGGGGCATGGATGCTTGCCTTATCCATGTAGCATGCTTATGATTTTCTCGCTTAAACAAAAATTTAAACATTTTAAATATAAAAATTTAACATTTATTTAAAAAGATAAGATTAATATATTATATATAGATTTTTTTTATGTAAAACTTTTAATATTTAATTATAATTTTAAAATTGTAAAAAAAATTAAAATATTAATAAAAATTTTAAATTTAATTTTAATGTAAAATATATATAAATATTTAGTATAAAAAATATTTAAATTTTCAAAAATTGTTTCTATTAAATTAACTTAAATTGATATCTTTGATATAAATTATTTAGGTAAATCTTTAAATTTAAAATTTTTTAATATAAAATGAATATAAATTCTAATGTTTGTTTGATTTTTTTGGAATAAAATTTAAAATGTTTAATGTATAAGATTTTAGGTAAATTTTCAAATTTTAAAGTTTTCTTAATATAATTTTTTTTGAATAAAATGTTAATTTTAAACTTTTTTAATATAAAATAAATATAAAAGTTTAAAATTTAAAATAAAATGAATATAAATTCTAATGTTTGTTTAATTTTTTTAGAATATTAAATTCTAATACATATTAACTTGATTTAATACATATATATGAATATATTATTATTATTGTATAATGGCTTGCTCCTCGTAGAAAATGGGGATTTATCATCAAATCATATCTAAGTTAAAATATATTATATTTTGTGGACATTTTTAATTCATTTTGTTAAAAAGATAAGATATGACTAATACTAAAGATAAGATAAGAAACTATTATAAAATGATTAATTTCATAGTTAAAAAGATAATTCTATGAAGCTTTAAATATACATATATATTAATCTTTAAATCTTTATTTTAAAAAAAATTATATTATATTTTATAAATTTATACATTAAATTTTAATATTTAAGTAATACTAAAATATAAGATGTTCATTATTGATTATAATTTTTAGATTATAATATTGATTAAAGATATATAATTATATTTATAAGATTTAAATTCAATAATGAATTTAAAAAATATTAAATCAATCAAATATTATCCAAAATACTAAATAAATAAAGTATAAAATATTATAATATTATATTTAAATTTTATATTTAAAATGTTAAATAATTCTAAGGTTAAATTTTTATAATTAATAACTTACCTTTTAATGATGTTAGTAAGTTTTTTAATTAAAACTAAATATTAGATTTTCAAGAATATTAACATAACTAAATATATTGACTAAAATCTATTATCCAAAATACAATGAATACAATTTGAGGAACATGAATTATTGATTATGTAATTTTGTATGTATAATATATTTAAAAAAAATTTAAAAAAAATTTTAAAAAAATTAAAAATATATTTTTATTTTAATATATTTTTTAAATTAGAAATATATTAGATATATTTTGAATGTATTCAACTATCAAAATATGAAATTTAAAAAAAAAAAATAACATTTTATTCAAAAAAATATATATTAAGAAAACTTTAAAATTTGAAGATTTACCTAAAATCTTATACATTAAGCATTTTAAATTTTATTCAAAAAAAAAAAAACATTAGAATTTATATTATTTTATATTAAAAAGTTTAAAATTTAAAAATTTACCTAAATAATTTATATTGAAGATATCAATTTAAAATTAATTTAATAGAAACAATTTTTTGAAAATTTAAATATTTTTTATACTAAATATTTATATATATTTTACATTAAAATAAAATTTTAAAATTTTATTTAATATTATAAATATTTTTTACAATTTTAAAATTATAATTGAATATTGAAAGTTTAAAGATAAATAAAAATAAAAATAATATATAACTCTTATCTTTTTAAATAAATGTTAAATTTGTGTTTTTAAAACGCCATAGATAAAAAAGGATGGCATTGCTTTCGTTTATACTCTTCCAGCGACGTATCGGTAAACTATCATCTTTTTATTAAATGCTATAGGGTTTTTTTACGGAGTCTGAGGCGAAATCAAGAACAAGAACTGCTGGCCGTAGCATGGATAAGGCATGCCGCATGGATAAGGAAGGCATCCATGCCCCGGTGCATTCCTGGGGCTGGATAGCAAGTGCCCAATAAAAGCCTATCGGCTAATAAAATCGAGAGAATGTATTGCATCTGAATATGGGAGTATCTTTTGTTAAGGGCATCATTTATTTGTATCCCTGTACATAAGCTACGAGAAAATGGATAGAGGTGTTCATTTTCCGGGTTGATCCACTTTACATACAATTCCAACTGTCTGAGCCATTAAATATTCATATAATTTTGGAATATAATTATCAAAACAAAAAGAAAAGGTGCTTGTACGAACAAAATGCATGAACTACTCACCCTTGATAAAACATTAACGAAATCTCATACCCGTGTTGTTAGACCCAGTGAACGCATAGGCCAGGATATTGGTTGTTAAGAGAGAAAAAAAAATGTGTTATGTACAACGGAATAAAATAGCTGCATTCAACCTATGTTTTCGAACTTTTCTTAAGATCAAAAAAATTATAGTCCTTGCAACCTCCAGCAGTCCCAAACCGCCCAAAAGTTTGCACAACTAGATAGCAGGGGTATCGTTGCCATGTAGCTTCCTACGCGGAACAAAAGCAATGGGTTGAAGGTGTAGAGGAAACAATCTTGTTGATGGAATAACACTATTGTTGTAAAAACTCAAAAACAAGTTTGAACAAGCACCCTGGGTAATGGAACGGTTGATAGGTAAGTAATTAGGAAGTCAATAGACCATAGCTATCCTAAGGAAGAATAAGTGTTTAAGCCAAATCAAATCTCTCGGGATTGTATAAAAGCTGCAGTAGACAGTCCATCATTTAGGGCTCCTTCTGTATCGTTCCCTCCACGCCACTCAGGCCAAAAGGAAATAATTGTCAACAGCAGTACAAAATCCTCCTGCACCATGAGCTACATAGACCTGCTGTCCTTGCGTCTAATTCATTAAATATCATTTAAATTTCTACCAGTCACCCTGCATTGTTACGCCTCCTCCCGTATGCTTATCCATGATAATAAAAGTAATACAATTGGTACAGTCCACATCTTCTGCGGTCGCCCCATTATAGGATTGCGTACGTTAGTCATCGTGGAAAAATTAAATGGAGGTGTCAGACCCCTTTGAGCTGTAATCCAGACACTGCCACCACTTGACCCCCTGAATAGAAATTACGTCATTCGCCCAAACCCAAGAAACCAATGAATAAATCTTGACTCTGTCTAAACCACGTTTACATGCAACTACCTCATCACATTATAGAATGATGCAAGTGACTGACGAGACAGATGAAGTGCTTGATTCAGTAGCTCTCTACACTTCTGAGAAATGTGATGGGACAAATGATGCATGTTCTTGTTCAGCACCTTAAAAACTCTCATTCGGAGTCCCACGGCACACTTTAGCTTTTATGAGATTAACAACCTTTTTCAATTGTTTAAATGACTGCTTAATAAAGGAGGCACGAATATATATATATATATATATATATCTCCACCCCTTTAGATAAGGGTCTCTCTATTAAATAAAAATAACAATAGGAATAGGTATGAAATCAAGGATTGTTATGTTCTATCATATTTTGTTAAAAAAGAAAAAATTCCTTGTCACTTTAGTTATGCAAAGTTAAATATTATTTATAAGGAAAGAAAATAGAATGTATATAAGAGTTGAGTAAAATTAGAGTTGAGTTGTGCACCCTAACTTCACGCTTTTAATTATCCTACGTGGAAATTTCAAATCACTCCCAATTTTTTACAGCAACTTACTTGGCAAGTCCCCTTCTTATAACTTTCGTTTCAGGGCCACATAATTAAATGTGATGCCACATCAGCATGCTTTTTGTCAAGGTGTCCTAAAAGGCCTAAAAAAAAAGTGAGACCAATACTTGTGCATTCACATCATGGGTAGTTGAGCGTTGATGTGGCATCACATGATTGGTTGTTTTTAGATCAAAGGGATACATTTTTTTAATTATGGGTAGTCAAGTCACAACTATTGGACATTATATTAACAACTACTATCACAACTATTGGACATTTTGTTTAATTATGAGAGAGAGAGTAATAGTGAAGTTAGCATCATTATAAATGTTATCGAATAGGTTGAGTATGTTAGATAATAAAAGGAATTAGTTGTGTAAGTGTGAAATATGGACATTACACATTGGTAATAATAAACATTATTATTAATATTATGAGTAATAGTAGGGTTAGTGATAGATGTGGTAATAAATATTATGAGAAATGTTATTCTTCAAGAGTAGTAATAAACAAATCAACTAATATAGAATGAGATTTAATATTAATATGATTATTCAATAAACTAATAATAGTATTATTGAGGTTAATATCATTACTTCAGTCAAAAGGAATTAATATTAAGATGTGTTTTAATATAAATACATATTAATTGATGTAGCAAGCTATATTAAGTATATCCAAAAAAAATATTGTTAGGTTTTCTAGCTAAATAATTGGGCATGACAATAATGATAAGAATCTTATATAAGAATTTTAAAAATATTTTAAAAAATATATAAAAAATTGACATTATACACTATTAAAAAAATTAATTATTACTTTTATAGTATATTTTATTATTATTATTATAAATTATAGAAATCTAAAATCTTTTCTTTTTAATATACATTTTTTTTTTCTATATTATAATTTAATTTTAAATGAATAGATAAATATAATATATATTTTAAAAATTTATTAATTATTAATTTTGTTAGCATACTTAGATAAGGTATTTAAGAGCCATACAAATTTCACAATACACACAAAAATATGTCCCCAACAAATTGACAAATAAAACTCCATCTCATATATGAATCAACTGATTATATTCACCAAACTAACCCCATTCATACATTTGGAATTAACAATATTTCACTAAAGAAATCCAAAGTATTGCACTTAAAAAATGCCATTATTGTTTATAAGCCATACTATATAATCTATCTACCATATTATTTGATATAACACATATAGTCCATAAAATATAAAAGAGCAAGAGGGTAAATTGCCTAGGTTCGCAACTCCCCTTGCCCCTTCCTCTCCCTTGCCACTCTAACAGACATTCACATTTCTCACAACTAGCTTCCCACATATGATGAGAGGAGTCAAGTGCCATCACCTCTAAGTCTTCATCATATCAACACAAAAATATATTGAATTTAACTTCAAAAGAAATATTTACCTTTAATCCTTTTTCTTGTTTAGTCATCGCCTTATGCACACGACACATATTCTCACTCAACCTATGAAAATGTACTATATGATAGTTAAAAAAATCTTCAACCTAGTTTTCAATACCCTTGATATTGTCATGTTGTAATATGTACCCTTGACCAAAGATAACACAATGACATAACTTAGAGATTGAGACCCATCAAACATAATCCTTCTACCCAAAGATTGATGCAAATTTAACGGGAATCTTGCCATTGCAACCCTAATCAACACACTAAGGGTACCATCCATGTTGTTAGCAAGTTCCTAAATTTTCACCATCCATAACCTTAAGTCTAGGCTAATAATCTCCCTCTCTAAATACATTGTGAAGCCTTCCAATGTCTCTTCACCAATCATCCTTGCCTTGCATTTCTTATTGTCTGCCTAATCTAGACACACTACTCTTACCTTTTTCATCCTTCGAAGCATAAAACCTTGTCATTACATCAAAATGTATAAAACCCATTGTGACCCCATGTCTAATCAACGTACATCATAACAATAATCTTGCCCACTCCAAATCCAAAGCATATCACTCCATAATAACTCCCTGCCACACTTGGCACTCCACCTATTGTATCTTCACATAGACACACAATCATCCTATCATTATCTTGTTAACCAACTCTTTATCAAACAAAAAATACTAATTATTTATAAAGTTAAAATTATTATAATAAAAGATCACATCTTTAAACATAGACCATATCCTTAAATTTATTATTATAATAATTAAAATAATAAATATAAAATAAAAATTCAATTTAAACTTTATAATTATCTTAACACGTACAAAATTAAACCCACAAACTTGTAGATTTGGGCTTGGAGGGAAGATCCTAGTTTGAGAACTTTGTAATTATATGGGACAATAACCCATGTCTTCATGTGACTATTTAAGTGCATTTTCTACTTAAATTTGAGAATTGAAGTGTTCCCGTGTATATTTTTAATTATTATAAAATGATAATTTAGAATATTTAGAGGAGCAAATACTAGCTAATTATGAATTGAAATATACTATGGAAAAAAGGAAGGGTTAGAAATAAACAACTCCATATTAACCAAAATGACACTTAATTACACAAATTTATTTCCTTTCTTTTAAACATTTATCTTCAAATTTTCAAATTAAATATTCATGAAATCATCAATTCCACAAATAACTCTTTAAAAAATTAAAGAGTAACCCCAAGGCAGAATAAACTATGCCCATGTATGTGCCCATAGTCATGGATTTGTATCACTAGGGGAGAGGGGCCCATAGTAGAGCACCCTAACTTTGCGTTTCTCAAAATCTTACGTGGGTATTTCAAATCACTCTCAATTTTGTACAACAGTTTATTTGGCAACTCGTGCTTTTATATTTCATTTTAGGGCCACATCATCAAATGTGATGCCACATCAGCAATGCTTTTTGTTGAGGTATTCAAAAAGGCCAAAAAAAAAAGTGAGATCGATAGTGGTGCACTAAGTCATGTTTTGTTGGTGCGCTAATGTGGCATTAAATGATTTGTTACTTTGTGTATTTTATGGATAAAAAGTGTTTTGCATTTGGATATTAAAGTGCTCCACTATGGGGCCCAATGAGGACTAATTATATCCCCACTATTAGACCCTGCTCTATTATGGGCCCCTCTCCCCTATTATATAAGAACTCACTACAATTTTCTAAATAGAATTGGAACTATACCAGGAAGATTTACCTATACGATGTTGCATGGAGGCAAAAATCTAAAACAAGGGTTGTTAGGCCCTTACCTGTGGGACTCTATGACAACACGTGAACAAAATAAAATAAAATATTACAATGGAGGGAGGAGAGAAACCCAAAATATTTCAGAGAAATGGCCAACAGGAAATAAAAATAAGTAAACAAAACGAAAACAAAGTTGAGAGAAAATTACTGGGAAACTGTAGTTGCAGAGCTCTTTCTCAACCGTGCCTTAGGTGTCTTATGCAGAATACAATCCAGGTAAGTATAACTTTGGTTTACTTAGTTGGGTCTTTTCTTAATCGTAATGTCGAGGTTTGCAGTAACACCTAACATAACAGTTTTCAAATTGCTGTATTTTATATCATATAGAAGCTTGGGGTTTTTATATTGTTTAAAATATAGAAAGCTCGTCACAGAACTGTTTTGGATATCAAAATCAATTCAGAATCTCTCTTCCCAAAGCCAACGTGTTTCTTTAGTAGATGTACAAAATGAGAATATCATCTGATTCTGCCAGCTCTGCAACTCTCTGCAATTTTAGTATCTGTAGCTCCTCAATCTGATGACGGATCATAGGGTGTGCTCCCGAAAAGTTGATGCAAACAAGAAAAACACAGTTTTTTTTTTAGAATCTTTTCTCACATACTCACATGGACTGTGAAAGCCCAGTGTTCTTAAGAGAATATAATCTATTAAATTTCTGATCTATTTGGCTTGTTGAATTATGCAAGGAGCATTTCTTACATTCTTACTTCCAATTTCAAAAATGTCACTCTAGACACCCTGAACTTCAATAGTACATATTTACTGAAATAAGTATGTATTTTTTTCTTTTTGAACAATTTACACTTATTTCTCAATAGGAAACTATGAAAGATCTTAGTGAAGGGCTTATAAGTTATTTTCCTAGTTAAAACTTGGGTCCTTTATGGGCTTTCTGGGTCATTGATAGCGACTTTTTCAAAAACTTGAGGCATTCTCTATGTGGATGGCAGGCGCATTAATCCTTTATAAATTTTTGTGCATATAAAAGCCAATGAACCAAGAAGGAAATAGATGAGAGCTATAGCTGAAATCATACTGGCCGCTGCTACTGGAAATCCAAGCTACAATCATGACGTATTGTGAAGCAATAAAATAATTGGTTTCTACATATGTGAAATTTATAATTTACTTTTGACATTCATCAATTATGCACATTGCAAATGTTTCACACTCCATAAATGTCCTAGAAGATGACCGGGACTTGACAATGTCTCAAGAATAAGAGACATCATATTTCCAAAGTTCAGTATAGTGTTTGAGAGTGCTTCTGGATATAACTGTGCAGTAGTTATTAATATCAATGTTTCAGATCACACTCCATAATCCAAATTTTTTTCTTATTCTGATAATGGATCATGGAGTGTGATCTGAAGCATTGATACTAAAAAATACCACATAAAAGCAGTCTCAAGAAGCCAAAGGGCGATTCAACTTGCAATTGACAGTGCCTTAACAAGCCAAACATTGAGTCAACATGCTTCTAGTTTTTATGGAGAAAATTCTGGTAGATTTATTGTGTGGTTGGCAATGCAAAATCTGTTTCGCCACAAGAAATGTGAAATGTGAGCTTCAGGTCAAGTTTCGTGCTACTAGAGTTTCTATTGGCAAGCCTTCTTCTTTCCCCCTTCCTTGCATTAGACACACTCCTAACAGCTGAGATTGTCATTCTTCCAAGTACTGATTTTACAAAGTGGCAAGCTGCATGTCCTAGTGTCCATGCCAACACTGTTTCGAAGCCTAGGAGGATCTGCATTTATACCCATTGCATCTGGATTCTCTTAAAAATTTCAGCTCATCTCCTTTATATTTCTCGCAGATGGGTGCAAACTCATTGGATTGTGGGAGCATCTTCAGCCATCATGGAAATTATAGTTCCAGATGGGGTTAAAATTTTAAAAGATCAGAAAAGAGGATAGAACAATAGAATAGAGAACATTATGAGCATCTCCTGGCAATGAAACTGGAATAGATATTGCTGGGAATGGATAGCAAGGGCATTGGATGATATTATTAGTAATGCCAAGGCATTCATCATTTGTGTGGAGGGTCTTTCTCTTTTCAGTCGAGCCAAGGATGGTACTTGTGTCAATAGGAGCATTGAACTTGGCTTCCTTGATTTGCTTCCCTTTTTTTGTCACTACCACTGAAGATTTCATCTTGGCCAACAATGCTTGTCTAGAACAACATCCATCTTTGCATTTTTGTCACTTCTATGAAAGGTTTCACCATTAACTAGTGCGCTTTCATGGTTTCTTATCTAGATTATGTTTCTTGTTGGCACAAAATCAGTGCATGATCAAGCAATGCATAAAGAAAAGTAAAGAAAATTTGCAGGTTCAAAAGACTGTGACCAAGAGAGAGCTAGCACAAAGTGCACAAGCCAACAGGAGATTGATTTAAGCAAATTGCAGAAGGAAGCTATATTGCTGCAGAAAAAGCAGAAAATGCTACTTTGAGTGGAAGGGCAGGGAGTCAGATTTTATGGGAGAGCAACACAGTCTAGACTCTATATACCATGTTGAGATGTGAAGGAATCGAGGTGTCATAGGATCTCATCACATCTGTTGGACTGTATGATATTTGTGACAGAAATCTAGTACAACTACGTGGTGGACATCAAAAGAATCTGCCTTATATAAATTATAGTTCTGATCATCAAGAAACTTAATGGATTTTTTATTGTAACAATTGTGCTTAGGGATAGATTAGTGGTCTTATAAGTGAGGCTTGTATTTGATTTGTACTTGATTGTGACACCCGATGTGAGATAATCTAACAATGGCTCTTTGTGCTATTTTGTGGTCCTCTGTGTTGATAACTGTTGAGAAATCATAAATAGGGCTTTATATTGTGCCTATAAGCTTGTGATTTGTGAATTTTGCCCCTAATCTTTTGCTTTTAACCTATATGTAGTTCTAGATCTAACGTGGTCATCCAATTTTGCCAAGAATGATTCAAGTGAGCCTTATTGTCAATCTTCTGACCTCTATATGAAATCTCCATTATTGGTGCTTTGTTGAGCTCCTAGTTCATGTTAATGGCGGTCTAGTTCAAAATGCCTAAGTCTATTGCCTTTTGCCCGCACACTTTTGTTCTAATTCATTGTTGACTTGCTATTGGCCATTACCATCCACTTAAGTGGGCCTCTCTTTATATAAAAAGGATTGGGCATTGAAACTTTTGTTTTGAGCACCAATCTTATGTAATTGCATATCTTTTGTATCTTTTTTATGCTCCATGATGAAACAACAAAAGATATAAGCCTACACTTTGGGTTTGGTTGTTTTGTCCCCCACCGTTGATTGTGTGTCAATCAAGCATTTTGTTGGATTAACCTTCAAGGGTGGAGCTAGAAGTAAGTTTTTGGCACTCAATTGGGTGTCTCATTCTTATTGGTTGAAGGCAAGTACATGGACATCCATTTAGACTTCCATCATAAAGAACCAATGGTAACTTGTCAAGTTGCCCAATGATTTAAGTTTGGTGGGCTTACTTTGTCTATTCGATGGAAGTTCGAATGGATTCTACAATATGGCTACAAAACTATATTTTCATTTTCCATTTGGCTGCAACAAATGGCAAAAGGTATCCATGGGTGACTTTGCGTTGGGCCATTTCACCCCTATCCATTGATCTTAAGTCAATCAACACGAACTGTCTAATTTGGAGGCTATTTAATGAACACAGTGATTAAAATGAATGCCTAGGTGGACGTGTCTAATGAATAGTTGGTGTGATGTGTTTTGACCTCATTGGTCAATAAGCAAATGTGTGGACAACTCATATGGGATTGTGCTTAGAATATGGCCCTGTTTATCATCATTCTTGGAGATGTACAAATAATTAATTAACTATTACATAAAATAAAAGAAATACAATGGTCCTAGGACTGCAAGGTGAATATCACCCCTAGTCCTACCATTCTTTCACGTAATATTTACATTCCAATAGCACAGAATGGAACAAAATAAAATGAATCAAGTGCTTGGAGAGGCAAGGCCCATACCCTCCTTGCACCAACATAATTTCTTTGCACTTATTGGCTTAGTGAGTGAATTCACAAAATTCTTTAGAGTGTCCACCTTTGGAATCATGACCTGTCCACCCTCTACCATCTTATGAACAAAATAATTTTGTACATCAATGTGTGATATGAGCATGATGCGTAGGGTACTTAGTCAAATAAATTGCACTCTGACTATCACATCCAATACTCACATTTTTACAAATAAAACCAATACTTGAGCATAGTCTCTAGAGCCACACCACTTCTTTGCAAGCATGTGTTGCAACCATATACTTTTTCCTTGTAGTTGAAAGAGTAATTGTGGTTATCTCTTACTCATCCAATTAACTGCACCACCAAACTAAGGGAACACATAGCCACTTGTAGAACTCTTGCTATCGAGATCTCCAACCAATCAAAATCAATGAAGCCCTGTAAATCAAGTACCTTGCCCACATCAGTAGTCTCATGATAACAAATATAGTAATTTGAAGTTCCTTGCAAATATCAAACACCTTTTAACATAAGTCCAATGTTATTTACCAAGGCTAGACATAATCCTTCGTAGAATTCCCATTGCTTGGGTCATATCCACTCTTGTGCATACCATTGCATAAATAAGACTTCCAATAACACAAGAATAAGAAACATTATACATCTCTTCACAATCATCATCTGATTTGGGACATTGTTCCAAAGAAAGCCTAGTACCTACAACTAAGGGAATACTTAATTGTGTGCAATCCTAGATTGAAAGCACTAAAAAATCATGTCAAAATATTTTTTCTGATTTTACCAGAGCCTTCTGTTAACCCAATCCCTATAAATTTTCATACCAATAATATATTTAGCAGCTCCAAACTCTTTCATATCAAAAGTATGAGAGAGCTAATTTTTAATCTCCTTAATCATCCCCTTGTCATTTCTAATAAATAATATGTCATCAACATACAAGATGATAATTAGTAATCAATCATCAATTAATTTAAAATATACATAGTGATCTACCTCACTTCTAACAAAATTGAGCTCTAATCCAAAATAATCAAATTTTTGATACCAAATATGAGGACATTGCTTCAAACCATAGAAGGATTGTTTTAACTTGCAAACCAAATGCTCTTCCCCCTTTAACACAAAATTGTTAGGCTATTTTATATAAATCTCCTCTTCAAGTTCCCCATGCAAAAATGCGATTTTCACATTCCTTTACTCTACCTCTAAGTCGTAAGTAGTAGCAATAGATAAAGGGAACCTAATAGAGATTAACTTAGCCACAAGAGAAAATATTTCACCAAAATCCACTCCTTCAAACCGAGAGTAGTTTTTAGCCATTAATTGAGTTTTGTACCTCTCCGACTTACCATTTGCTCCTAGCTGTTTTTTGAATACCCACTTGTGACCAAAGGGTCTCGCCCCCTTGGATATCTCAACTAGGTCTTGTTGTGACCTTTTCACACATTGCCCCATTGCAAATGGGGACCCCCAGTAGTTTGCTTTTCTAGGGTTTTGCCTTCGCGTAGTAATTTCATGAAGTCATTGCTTTGAGAGTTTCAAGTTAGAGTTTTGAGTCATCGCCCGAGCCAAGTGGAGAATTCAAGCCCAAAACAGTGCCTAAACGTCATGGAAGTGCTCAGAAGGTCCGGAAGACGAGGATCGCCTGTGCTTTGAGTCAATTCTGACACTTCCTTTTTTTTAGGGATTTTTCTTCTTTGCTTTTTCATTTTTGGCCCAATCTGAGACCCCTATTTTTTAAGGATTTTGCTTTTTCTATTTTTAGAAAGTCAACCTAGGTCTCATAGGTCATGGAGTCAACATTTCCATCTTTAGAATAAAAAATTCAGGCCTCCAAAGGTAAAAATCAAGAAAATCAAGCAAAAAGCAAGTAAAAAGCAAGAAAAATCACAAAAAAAAAAGAAAAGAAAAGCATATGGTTTGATGATCCAGAAAGGGACAAGTATGAAATTCATGGTGATCAAGGACAAAAAATGGTATAAGTCTGGAGAAATTCGCCCATGGATATGGAAAGACCTTCTCAAAATCCGCCATAGAGATGGCAAAGACAAAGCAAAGTCCACCCAGGCATGGAGAGAAAAACATCAAGCCTCCTTGGAAGTCCACCATGAATGTGTCAAGAACACTCCAAAGTCTGCCCAAGCCTTAGATAAGGAATGGCGAGACCTTCTCAAAGTCCGCCCCACCTCTTGGCATGAAGTCTCCAAAGTCCGCCTAGACATCAATGGGATATGGAATGAAGTTTGTGAAGTCTGCCATGTCTTGGAAAGAAACTCACCAAGTCCACCTAGAGCATGGAAAGAAACACATGAAGTCCACCCTTGCAAGCAACATGGAAAGGAAAGTCTAAAGTCCGCCCTTGGAATGATGGAAATTGTCTAAGGCACTATGAAGTCCGCCCTAGGCTAGGAGGAGAAAAATCTAAGTGTTGGTAAAGTCTGCTCACCAAGAGAAAAATGGCAAAGAAGTCTGGAAGTCAGCCCTGGCTAAAGGAGAGAAATAAAACAACGTGAATAAATAATTTCTTAGCCATGGGTAAATTAAATAACCAAATTAAACGGGTTGGAAAAGATTAAAAGTTGAAAGTTTAATACTTTGGATATTTTATTCCAACACTTAGGAAAATTTATTTAAGAGGTTCAATGCCTAGAGGAAAATGGAAAATAACATGATGAATATCAAATTTGCCTTAGACAAAATCAAAATTCGCCATGATTTGAAGGTTGGGAAAAATTGAATTTAATACATTGGATATTTAATATTTTCCAACATTTAAAAAAATAAACATCAACACTTAATTAAAATTCGAATTTCAAAGAAAAATCTAAAAATTTTGGCTAAAGGTGGCGCTTGGGTAAAATTTGGAAACTTGCCTTGAAGATTTTTGGAGAAATTGGAAACTTGCCATGGTGAAGAGAAGAAAACAGGACTAAGTTCGATGAACTCAAGAGAAGAGATGAAATTGCTAAAATAAATCGAACTTCTCAACCTTATAATGAGTTTTAGCAACTCATTCTTCACAAGTTCGATTGAGAAGAAGTTGAGCTCTCTCAAAATTGCAAGAGAAACTTTTGAAGGGAGAATCTTGAAAGCAAAGTAGATTTTTCTCGGTGGAGGAGTAAATTCTTAAGTGGGAGGATGTAAATCTTGAAGAAATAAATTGGAATGCTTGGCTGAAAGGCGCATTTCCCAGCAAAAGGCGCATTCTTTTCTTAAGTTTTCAGAGTTTGAATTCGAATTTCAGCCACAGGATACTTTCAAAGGTTTGAAATCGGATTGGCTAAGTTATTCTATTCTTCTTCCATCTTAATCGATCACTCTGGCAAAGATTCGTCAAGACTTAACCAAGTTCGCCCATTTTTAGCTTGCTTTTTCACATAAATTCATCTTTTTCACAGAAATTCATCTTTTTCAATAAGCTGAAAGTAAAAACTTTTGAATAAAGGCCCGAAAAACCAGATTTAAAAGTCTCTGCACTAATGTTAATTCTTTTTATTTATTGCAGGTTAATGACCACTCGGGGAGAACCATCAAAAAAGGCGCAAATGAAGTTTGCCAGCAAAGGATCGCAACCAGAGTCTAAAATTAATTCTAAATGGAAAAATATTACAGACACCAATCTCGGGCATGTTGACTTCACGAAATTCAAAAAGAGAATGTATGGACTAGATGGACTCTTGCTGATAGCTATCGCTCGAAGAATGATGCGGAATGGCATCGTCCAGGTAGCCGGATTTCCACTAGCAGTAGAATGTGTTGAGTTAATGGTGGAGTGCGCCATCCATTACAATGCGTAGGAAAGACAAATTGTTGCACCTGATGGGAGGATATTAGCTCATCTCGGAGAACTGGCAATCTAGGAAGCATTTGGCATCTTGACATATCACCGGACTTCGTACAAGACTAAGGAGGACACCAGAAAGTTGTATGAATACCAGTCCAAACTTTGTGCCACAAACATTAACAAGTCATGGCTGGAAAAACTGAGGGCCTCTGCCAAGAAAATGCCCAATAAGCTGCTTCAAACAAAGTTCAAGGACTATGGGGACATTATTTTATTGTTAAACAAAATAGCTGGCAATCCTCTAGGCACGCCATTTGAGACGTGGATGTACTATTTCATAGATAAAATCACCTCTGGCGTTAGGATGTTCAACTGGTCCCAGATGATTAGTGATATCTCCATGAGCAGCTAATCAATTTGGAAAGGACAAAATCATTCCACATGAGCTCCTATATCATCTATCTGTTGGCTAGGACTTACAGATATTCAAGACTAATATGCAAAGGCGTAGTAGGCAATGGTGAGAACGAATTTAAGTCATATGACTATTACCCGCAACTGCAACTTAGAGAGAAATCTCACTTCAGACAGGCAAACGATGCTTTTCTCATGTACATCACCAGAATACTCCAAGGAGGAACTCACCAGAGGCTAACTCATGAAGCCAAAAGCTTGATTAGCAAATATGGATCCTGGTTTATACAGTTTCCAAGATTCACGTACATAAGGATTCAGGGGTTCATTGGAAGTCCTTATCGACTTCCAATTTATCCTACAAATAGGATGATCTTGCTAGAGGTCCTTAGATAGTTGGAGACTTACCAAAACATCCAACGGCCAAAGCAGAAGGCAGCTATCACTTTCCCATTCTTCATTGGAAACATGTTGGAGTCTTGTCCATCGGCACAAGCTGTTGAAAGTGCCAGGTTGGAAATACAATGGTATCTATTCATGACTTATCGGTCTAGGGCCAACTTTGACTCTCATAACCACATTTGGACCGTGGATGGAAAAAGGTATAAACATAAGGTAGACCTGGAGGATTTCTGGGTGAATGTTGCAGACGAGTATGAAATCAGGAAAAGGTTATGGTCCAGATTGCTGGTGAGTTTGATCAAAGTGACTGAATTTTGCCAAGTGCTTGATCAGCTAGAAGATGATGGAGAGTATGTCCAACCGTGCTTCAATGAGAGCTGGCCTCTTCCTGTAGTGAAGTGGTCAGAACCTGAGCTTGTAGATTTAGCCACATTGATGAGGTCGGTGATCAAGTATACTTAGTGGTGGGTTGACCAGCAGGTCCAAGTGTTAAGATGGAAAAGAATGACGCTCACTTATGACTTGCTAAGTGAGGTAGAATCATACTCCTCGAATGCAGGCGCATCCCATAGTGCCGAGTTGATTGAAATTGCTAACTCCAAGAAGAGGAAAGAAGCAGCTACAAACGCAAAACCTATTCAAAAGAGACAAAGGGTGGAGCCATCTCACTCTGTTGCATCCAGAAATGTTGACGAGATAGTAGCCATTGCAGACGAATCATTGGCTGATATGATGATTCCTTCTCCAATTCATGAGGGCAATATTGAGCCGATCCAGCTAGATGATGACGAGCCCCCATCTCCTACGGGCACATAAATATTTGATTCGGAGAACGAAATGGATATCCAAAATGATGAATTTCAAGAGGGAATGATTTCCGCTCTTAAAGGAATTTTGGATATTCCAGGTGGAGAAAATGTTCAGGAGGAGGATGGCATTGAACAACCCACAATTCTTGACTGGTTAAAGGAAAGATTGAAGATACAGGTGCCAGTTGAGACTCAAGAGGAAGATGACACTGCAAACTTCTTGGCTAGGTTAGAACAAGTTGCTGTAAAGAAGCCCGCCAAGAAATTCTCCATGATCTAGAGGGACGAAGCCGACAGCCGTTTCGTACAGATTGCTGTACCAACTGTTGATAAGACACAAGATTATATTGCTCCCCATGAGTACGCCATAACCACTATAGACCTGGGCCCAACGACAAAAGGCCAGGAAGTTGAAGAGTTGGATAACTTAGTCTCTACCATCAAGGAAAGACTGGAGAAGGAAGTGGCGAAGAAGAAAGAATACAAGAAGGAGGTCGAGCGCCTGAAGGAGTAAATTCAACACTTGACCAAACCCCTCAATCAGGGTGATGAAGCAGCTCCTCGTCTTTTAAACTCCTCACAGGAAACAACCAAGGACATTGAAGAAGATATGGTGATAGCTAAGGAAGCTAAGGAATGGATGGCAAGTAAAAGCATAGAAGCGGCTGCATTTATGGACAAATTGACACTGGCCTATGGACAAACCTCATTGCTTTCTAGACTTGCTGTCATGACAGAAGTTTGGGACAACCTCTTGGACATTTAGGAGAGGATCATCCCATGCCTTAGAGTACTGAAGGGACTTCCAAAACAGGAGTTGATCGAGGGGAAGATAATTGCCACAGGCGCCGCTTATGACTTCCACAATTGGTATTGGGCGTTGACAGTACGGAGCGAGGTCTTGGAAAGAGCAAAAGCTGATGGACTCAGAGTTGAAGAATAGATCAAAGAAATTTAGAGCAAGATTTACGTTATAGCTGCAGATGTGTTTGAGAAAGAGATTGTCCAAGAGAATGACATGCAGCTAGAAAGGCTAAAGCACAAAGTTCAGGAGATCTTCTCCATCACAGGATCGATTCTGAGACAAAACTTCACAAGGGTGGCAAACCTCTTATCCATCCGAGATGACTTCATGAAACAAGAATTGGAATGGGAGAGTGCCTTTGCCGAATATGATGAGGACTTGGATGGGCTAGAATTTAGGATAAACATGCTGCCACAGGTCATGATGGAAGAGGTCATCCCGATCATGTCTAGATTCATCGAACACACTACTGCTCGAGAGGATAGGGATGCACTTCCTTGAAAATATCTCCAAGTGCCATTTCACTCATTGATTATTCATTGATCACTAATGCTATTTTGGGAAACCCTAATTAGGGTTGATATGTATTGATCTTGGCCGTTAATTTTGTTTTAATCTTGGTCTTTCATTTGCTCTCAGAAACTCTATATAAACTCTTGATCTCTCATTTTCATTTTGTGAAGAAAGTGTACGAGATTGTTGCGTATTGCTACTTCCAATAATAAAAGCTCTTATGCATGATTTGCTTTGAATCCCTTTTGTTTTCAAGTGGTTTGCAAGGTTGCATAGCTTCTTCAACATTAGATTAGAATTAAGATAGAATTTGATTTGAATGTTTGTTAAATGAATGAAAGATCTGATAGTATTGATTGGTGAAACTTAGCTCATACTTTCTTTGAATAGATGATTTTTATTCAATGTGTAAAGTTAGCCTGAGCTCATGATTGTGGATGCTTAACTTCAGTTTGGATAAGTATTGTTCAAGGCATGAAAATTATAATCACACCCCTTGAAGATTGCACCCACTTTGTGTAGTTGTCCCAGGGAGGCGAAGCAAAACGTGGTTACTAGTTTCACCTAATCTTTACCATCTCTTGAATTCTTAGGAATAGATTAGGACTTCTAAACCCTTATCCTTTTGCACTTATTTTTGAAATCCTAAACAGAAAATCCCAAAAAGAGAGAGTGCTTAATGTTAAATCCATCTAAGTCCTAAAATTGTGAAGAATTCTTTAATGTAAGTCCCTTTGTGTATTACTAGCATATCATAGCGCCCATTGAGCTTATCCACACGTCAAGACTTTACAAAAGAAACCTTGGAGTCGCCATATGATCTTCTCGCAATCTTAGCATATGCGGTGATTTTGTTCAAGAGAGGATAGAGTGTCTTTGGACATTTTATTCTGTGTGTTCGGTGGATGATAAAACGTACACCAACAGGTCTCAAGTTTCACATCTGTCCAAGGCTTTCATTTCTTCTTTCATGGCTTGCAACCAAAACTCATGCTCCTTTGAAGATAGGGCTTACTTCATAGACCTAGGTTCATTTAGTACATGATAATGCAATTACACACTATAAATTAGGTGGGCTGTACCTTTCAATAGTTCTCTGTTGTCTACTGGACCTTCTTAGAGGTGTAACAAGAGGCTCCCATTGATCCTCATTTGAACTCTCTAAACTTTTTTCTCATCTACTTGTCCTTGTTCTATGCATGCATCTCCCTTTTGTTTATTCTTAGTTTCAAAATGTACAATTTTCTTTGTTTTTTTGAGGTTGTGTTGGCATTTCAATTCGCACCTCTAGAGTG
>VDFB02242007.1:194266-344236 GCA_007258455.2 Sequoia sempervirens
AATTTTGGTAAGAATCTTGCTCTAAAGCTATGGAAAATGCTTTTGGGTAATTTGTAGGTTATTAATTTGATTGCTACAAATTTCTCTCAGACAATTTATGCTCACATTTTGATGGATTTTGACATTTCCAAGGTTCTTGTAGCAAATATTGTCTTACAAGTGAGGGACTGACTATGCGTTCAACACGTCGACTACAAAGGCCTTCCTTTCTATTGTTGTATATGTTTTGCTATTAGTCACTTCACATCAGATTGCTTTTACCCCAAACGTAACACAGATATTTCAGCTTCTTGGTGGTCGGATCTTCGGATCTTCCCTCACACTATTTCACTATTGATGCCCTTGATGCAAACCTTTCACTTCGTTTGGATATTCCTGCTAAGGATACTGAACTTGCCTCTCATGTGGTGGCTTCTCGTGTTCCTGTGATAGATGGGGCTCTTGACTTGTCGCCTTCAAATCTTGTAGTGCCAGTGCAATTGAACCCTATTTGCTTTGTCCTTACAAATTTTCTCTTGCCTATTCAATGTCTTTGGAGAAAGGGCAATTTGTGGCTCCTCTTTATTCAGATACTAGCATTGTTGATGGAAGGGAAGGGATCTCTTGTACTATTGTTGAAAGGAGGAAGAAAATTCTTCTGATTTGAATTCACATAATGTCTTTGTGCTCCTAGGGAGCAAAGAGAGCTAGATTTGGGCTAGGAACTTTCTAAGTCACTCTCTGATCCTTTGGTGAAGGTGGTTGTCTGTGTTGTTGATTTGTAATCATGAACTTTGTTGTTTGATTATTTCAGTTTATTTCTCATGATTTGTTGATCTATGATTATACAATGGTTTGGGTCCTTTCAAAGGTACACCTGTCCTCTCTGGCCCTTTGGTGAAGGTGGTTGTCTGTGTTGTGGCTTTGTAATCATCAACTTTGTCATTTGATTATTTCATTTTATGTCTCTTGATTTGTTGATCTATGATTATACAATGGTTTGGGTCCTTTCAAAGGTACATCTGTCTGTTTCATAACTCCTATAAAAAAATGTTTACTAATAATAAAAAAATAAAACTAATCAAATTAATAATCCAGTATATTTTTTTATAATATTATGTTAAAACTAATAATATCTGATTGCTTACTATGAGAAAGGAAAGAATATTCAGTTGACATTGTAACTTAAAAGTAGGATGCGATTGTTAATAGTCCATCTTTGAAGAGTTTGAGTGGGGATCTTAGTTCAAGATTTGTTTAGAATTAGAGAGCATTGTGGCAGTTGGATACCTTGAGGGGGAATGATGACTTCTCTTGTTTTGCCTGTGGGTTAACTATTATTCTAAAGCCTAAATGGAAGGAAAAGCTTATTCCATCTACACAACTCGGAGATTTTCATCGAACAGATGTTCGGGTGCTGGCCTTGTTCATAGAGCTGTAAAACTTATATATGGTTATAATCAATAAACTAAATATTCCAGGCTTTAAGGCTACTGGAAGAAACCATAATGCAATTGGTGATATTCTATTCAAGGGGAGGAAGATAGTGGGGATGGTGAGAATAACATGCTTTTGAGGAGATTGATACAAACAGGTCGGTGTTCCGAATAGAGTTTTGGGATGAATTTAAGTGTTTAAGCTAATACACGTCTTTCATTCAACATATAAAGAATCCAAACGTGGTCACTGTTGTTGGCATTGTTATATGACTGGGAAGGAGGATTTTGGATGCTCAATCTGTCCATTGTAGTTCAATCTAATTGAAACCGTAAACATTTTAATTTATATCTCTTAAACCTATGCTTATTATGAAGCATACCCAGATACGATTCTAAGCTACTTTTGATATAAATCAGGTGCTGACCCTTAAGCTGTCCAAATTGTGGTCTTAATGGGAAGTAGAGTGAAAATAGTATATTTGCATTTCTTTGTTTGCCATCCCCATAAGACCATAGCTATTTTTCAAGCCCAGTCAATTGCAATGACTGGAATTCTGAAACTCTGTAAATTAAAATCTTCAGTAAATCTCGTGAGCACATGCTAACATGGATGAATAGCTTCTACAATGGAATTACCTTGTGAAAATATTCTGGGACTGTCAATCATGTGGAAAAATGGATCGCCTTACTTGACACACAAGTCTTGGGAGGGGTGATTAAATGGATGGCATTAGGTATCTTTAAAAGCTTAACAATTTTGCGCGGATATGTTGATTACTACTAAGAAATAGTTTGTAGAGTGTTGTCAGCATTAAAATTGATATTTAAAAAAAAAATTAAAAGGATATTTAAATGACAATAGACTAATTAAATTTTATAAATAACAAATTTATTTATTTTAAAAATATAATATTAAAAAACAATAAATTTTCATGTAAAAATGACAATATAAATAAATTAGTAAATTGAAAATTATATAATTAATAATACTGTAAAGAAATAAAATATTTTAAAATAGAGTATTTAAATTAAACAAATAAATGTTATTAATAAGTATTAATTTATGATAATGTTATCTAGTGTAGTTTTTTGAGTCAAATATGGGTCAATGAGTTTGACTCAAAAAACTTGATACCAATAACATTATTTGACATGCTCTGGAAAATACTTCTTACTTATCAAGCACATGTATATCACTACCTCTATGTCTCTCCCTCTTTGATCTGGAAAGTGTCCGAGCGTGATCTCGCCGATTCTGATGCCAGATCGGATTTTGCCGGATCACTGGATTGATCCGCCTGGCGATCGATGGATCCTGATGATCTTTTGAGGATCCTGATCGACTTTGTCCGTGATCCCGGATGATCGATCGATAAGCGGATTTATCTTGTTCGATCGCGATCCGCCGATTTTTTCCTTTATTCACACTTTATTTCGTGATTCACCTTTCGATTTGCTTTACCTGTCTTTAGGAAATCTTCCTTAATTTCTTTATCTATTTTCCTTCCGGACGATCCTTTATTTTACTTTATCTTTGTCTTTTGACTTTGCTTTATCCCCGAATCCATTAACTGGTTTTATGATTGTTTTTTATTCAAATAGTTCACAAAACTTTATTCCAGCACTTTAAAGACGAAGAAAGAAAGAAAAAAATATGAGCTTGTTAGAATGAAAAAAGAATATGAAGAAAGGATCAAGGAATTGCAATCCATTGTCTAAAGTACCGTTAAAAATTAAGTTGCTCCATCTCATATCATTCCCCTAGATATCATTTATGAACAACTAGATCCCTCTTGGGTTGATTATGAAATGCAAACCATGATCTCTAAGGTCTTCACCCAAATGTTTAGATTTCATTAGTATGGTATCCATGAAGGGGATGGACATGTTGAGGTATTTTCAAAATTTATGGAAAAATAATAATTTGTAGATGACATGTGAATGAGATTCTTTGTTAGGTCTTTATGTGGAAAGTGTAAGTGGTATGTAATTTTCCCAAAATTTTACTTTTCTTCTTGGAACAATCTTGTAGTTGTGTTTGAAGATGAATATGCACTAAGTATACACTTGTCCAAGAATTGAAGAATATCAAACGATGAGATAGAATCTAGTATGGGCTTCAACCACAAGTTTATTGTTGCCCTTTCTAGGATTTTAAGTGCTTTCAAACCTAACACGCATTCCTACATTGACATTATTTTTAGTCATATGACATTGGTTTGAGTTTCATTTGGGAGAATTTAAATTGACAAATATGTAGCAAGATTATGCATGCCTTGATTCTATTGAAAGAGTGCAGAATGGTACATGGAAACTTTATTGTCCTCACGTTTTGCTTGAAATGAGGTAGTTGATTTTATTGTTTATGGCAGCAAGATAGACAAAGAGGAATATATGTGCATGAGTGAGTAGTCAAGTGGATCTGCTCTTGAAGTTGATTGTATATGGTGTGTACATGTTGATGATGTAAGGGGTGAACAAGAAACTAGTTTCTTGTTTGATGCATTTCCCTCTTTTGTCCTTGATTTTGAAATTGAAGCTACTAATATTTTTTTTCCTAAGAAATATTTATATGTGGTTATGGTTAGCAGAGAAGCTACTCAAGAAAATGCTAGCGTGGTCAATAATTTTCAATTTGAAGACCTTTTCCTTAATTATTGTGAGCATATGGTGAGAACTTATTTATTTAGTGCAAGACTTGGTGTCTTCCTCATGTACAGTGTGCTTCAATGGGTCACATGATTTTTTTTTCAATTATTGTGGAAGAAGAAGATATTATGTCATAGGTATAACTCAATAGTACATATGTCATAGAAAAATGCCAAAATAAACATGAAACAAAGAGATAATTTGAAGAACTTTATTCTTCACTTGAGGTGACTCATAATAATGATTTTGTGTTGGTGATTTGAATTACAATTTGAATCATGATTATGAATTAGATGTTGAAGCATGCATTGGTACATGTAAAAGTGATATATGCTAGATCCACTTGTTATCCAAGAGTTTTATGATGATACTAGACTACTTATGAGGCTTTTCTTTTTGAAGTTCAAGCTTTTGCTGCTATGGGTGATAGTGTTGTGCCTGAATTGTAATCTTTCACGTGGGACTAATATACAAGTGATAATAATATCGAGCAACATATATGTCGAGTTGAATATTAACAAGTTGCTCAACTTGATAATGTGCTTGAGGTGGAGGTATTCCAATTTGGAGTGCAAGATTATTTTCTTCCTTGTTTTGAGTAGGGTTGTAGTTAGGTATACTTTTATTTTCCATATGATTTGGAGGTGTTTTATTTTATCCTTGATTCGCATGGGGAGGTTAGTAGGTATGACATAAATGCACTCATGTGTGATGGAGGCTTACTTTATTTCATGAGTTTTAATTCTTTTGATTTTGACTTGGTTTTTAGAGTTTTTCCCGTACTGCTATGGACATGAATGATGCATTATTTAATAGGCCCAACGCCTATTATTTATAGTTTCCTTGTAGTTGTAAGGTTGATGTTGAAATAGACCTTCACTTCCTAGGCAATGTTCACAGGTTTGCAAATGTTAAAAAGGGTTGTCATGTGTTATAATTGATTGGTGGGAACAATTATGATTTGAGGGAGATCAACTCCTTCAATAGGCTTGTCTATAACAGAGGCAAGTAATTATATCAATTTGGCCATGGCATTGTGTCATTTATCTTCTTGCAGGGTATAACCTACAATTATATTTGTGAGTTATGTAACTTGTAGCCATGTACCTTCAAATTTTGTATGCCTCCATGCCATTGGTTGCAAGTTATTATCATGTCTTTGTACATATTATTTTTTATTTTTTATTCATGTCATGTATTGTGCATATTGTGTTGTTTGTGTCCTTATGTAGTTATAGTACATGTTTGATCATGATGAAGTGTTTCTTTCTTGGTCTCCTTTTGGTCCCCTAATTTGGTTTACTCCTAGAGATAGCTGGATATTTGTTGTGGCTGCAAGAGGCACACATCCCCAACCAAAGTTGGTTGGGACTCAATCTTATAGTGCCCAATTTCTCGAGTCAGGTCTAGCTCCTTTGTGCACTTAGGCCCCATTTTCCCCATCACATATATAACCAATCTAAGAAATCTTTGTATGGATTTTCATTCACCATTTTTACCTAAGTGTTGTCCTTTCTTATTCCCTGAATATATATCATGTGTTGGTAGTTGCTAAGGTCTCAAATATTTTGTGTGGAAGTTTTATGTTCAAATTTATAAAGGATTTTGCTTATGTTAGAGTTTCAAAGTTTCTCTTCCTCATATTCCTTTAAAACCAACTCTTCCTTTTTCCTTTATTCCTATTAGTATATTAGAATTTCCTATCCTAGCATACCTTTCATCCATACCTTGCTCTTTTCCCTTACCTTTGTCAAAGTTCCAAACTTTACCTTACTTGCATGCTTTCCCTCCAAACCCCAACTCCCCAATTCCTTCATATTAAGTTACCTTTCAAAGTTATGATTTTGACCATCCTTTTATATGGGTATATTTTTCTTGGTATCCTTGAACCTCAATCCTCAAATTTTCAATGAGTTATCTCATCAGGATCATAGTTTTAAACACGAACTTATTTGGGTACCTTGTAAGAGGGACTCTTGACTCCCAATACTCAATGTCTCGCACATTGATTATCTTATTGTGATCATAAGTTTGAAAACAAATTCTTATGTGCATATCTAAAGGGATGAATTCCTTGTCATCTTTGATCCCTAACAATCGTATGAGTCATGAAGTATACCTAACCTTTGATCCTTGAAACTCTAAAACTCTCACATTTTATAATGTTCAATCCCACCTTCCTCCATGCATGCCCTAGGTCAACATTAATGGCCTAATAAAGCCCTACAACTATCCAATCAAATTCACCTATCGAAAAACTTAATCTTAAGGGCATGGTTTCACATGTAACTTCAACGATGGAAAAAGATAAAGGCGACTCATGTTGCCATTAATGATGAACGTTGAGATCTTAAGCCCCAATGATATTCATGCCATTACTTGGCCATTATTCTAGCAAATTTTGTGGGCTTTTCCTTACCCTAGCATGCCAGATTTTTCCACGATACTCTAAACACATGTGTAGGTAGTTTTTCATGCAATTTTAGGCATGAATCATGGGGGAAGTATGGTTGTGATGAAAAAGGGATGGTTTTCCTCATGTCATCCACAATTTCCTCTCATGCTCAAGTTTTCACTTGCAAACTTGGCACCTAAACTATAGATCCACAAATACAAGTTTATTATTCATTTAAATTTTTGGTTGTTGAGCCAATATTTTGGGCTAGGAAGGTCTACAGGTGATTCTAGGGCATCGTATACTATATTTTTGAGCTACAAATGAAATAATGCATCAGGTGAAAAGTAGGAAGGATTTGTAACAACATATCTCTATTGAATGGCATATATCCATGAAAATTTATAATGATTTCAAGGAATATATAGTTGTAGTTGTGCATTTTCTCTCACCACATTTGTTGGTGTGATTGTAATAGGGATTAGATATAAGTGTGACAACTTCTAATGCTTACAAATGCTTTGTAATGGTATTTCCTCTTTTTCATATGGGTTATTATAGTTCTATGATGGATTATTAAGTATGTACATCACATGGAATGCAATCTTTGATTTGCATGTAAATAAAATCTAGTTATGTTGATATTTCATCTAATGGCATTTGTTTCTCTTTGTTGCTCATGACTTTGTTGCCCATGACTTTGTTGCCCAATGGAGTAGGCATTGGTCCACATAGGTAAAGGATTAAACTCCCTCCATCCTTGTTAGTTGAAGGAGTACAATAGGATTATTTTAGGAATGCATGTTGCTCATGACTGATTGTTATATTTAGGGAATAATCATAAGCAATCCCACACAAGTTAAATCATTAGAGAAACATGTCTTGCATGTTTATACCTTGCTAGTGTGTATAAAATAATAAATGATTTTTTTAGGGGATTATAATACTATTATTACCTATAAGTGCATGTGCAAGGTGTTAAATCGATTATATTAGAGGTTTTATGCAACTAGTTTGTCTTAACATAGTAACAAATAATAGGGGTCAAGTTTGCATTGGGTATAGATAAATTGATTGTTGTAGTCATGCTACATTTTAATTGATTTAAAATCCTATATACCAATGGGAATACCCTCCTAGATTTAGTTGAGTCCAAAGTACATGAGAGACTACTCGGTCTTGTTCATTGGCCTTGAACCATTACAATTTTTTGATGAACCCCTCTTTTACATTCTTGATGACAACCCTTTGGCCCTGAATGCAGGCAATGTTTTAGGATTGTGGACCTATGGTTTTGAGACCCAACACTCGGAGTGCATGTGCATTGTCTTGTAGGAAATAAATGACAAGAAATTTGAGCCTTTTAAGAAAAAAATGTAAATGATGGGTGCTTACAATAAATTTATGTTACTTGACCTCATTATGTTTTTGATATAAAAAGCAGCAAAAACAAGGGTGTTGTCCCATCAAAACAAGGCAACCAAGGCCATCCAGAGCGAACACATTAACAGCACAGTGACAGCAGAGTAAACCAAGCCATCACCCCCAGCAAATCATATCAAAAACTCCAAAACAACACTAAACACTAAATAATAAAAAGAGTCCATCATGCAGGCATGATACGGAGCAGTCGAGTCCATAGACCCCCAGGGGTCAAACCAGCCATAAAACAACATATACATACTAAAATTCATAGATAAACTATCAAAAAACTTAAAGAACCAAAAGCCTAATTCTTTTCTTCCATGCATGGTTTGTCTTGAATAGTAGTTGCCCAATCCGTCATGAGGAACTTAAGAAATTCCTTAAAGCTAGCATCCTCCTCACCATCGTCTGCGGACTTGTCCTTCTGCAGCAGATATAAACTAGTAGTTGACCTGTGCATGACCTTCAGGGCAAAGTGTGACACTTCTTGAACCTTTTTTTCCAATCTCTCGATTCTCCCTTTTAGCTTGTCAACTTTGTCCCACGCCTGTTCCTTTTTATTATAATCTTCTTTCAAGGGGGCATTTCCCTCAGCCATATTAGAGGCCCGGGGTTTAATTTCCTTCACATTAATATTGGCAGGGCCCTTCTTCAAACTTTCAAACACGTGGGAGGCACTACTCACCGAGATAGACTGATCCTCCCCTCCCGCCACCTGTTCCTCGAGATTTTTGTTGTCACTCCCATTTCCATTATCCGAATCTGAAGCCTCCTTGAGACTTCCCACTTTATCCTGCTTAAAGACCAATCTATTGGATCTATGGGGGGTATTAGCTTTATCAATGATTTCAATATCGGAATCAATTTGGTGGAGGCAAAATTTTGTTTTCTTAGAAGCTTTGGCCTTAGGTCTCGGTGTAAGAGCAACACGTTTTTTATCCTTATCATTTTCCCCTGGAACAATCGCAGGGGACATGCCATGGGGAAGGGCTTTCAAAGCAGGATTTTTTAAGCATTTTTTCTTGCTTGGGCCCGGCACATCCAAAATGCTAACAGAAGGGGGAGTAGAGGAAACCGGGGTTTCGTCAAGAGCGGGCGGACAAGGGACTTCTTGCACAGTGATAGGCCGAGTAGGGAAAAGGGCCATATGAAAATGGTAAAGCCTAGACATAAGGCCTTGGTGCAAGATGGTGTAATTCTTTCCAGAAAATGAGGCTTCATTAAACTCTGAAATAGTGCTATCCAGAGAATGGAATAGGAAAAACAAAATGGAAATATACTAGTTATTCCTAAGGTAGTTGAGGAAGTTAAAATGGTAATAGTAATAAACCCCATACCTTCCTTCCAATGTGAAATACTTCATGATCACCATACAAATTATGTCCCATGGTTCTTGAAGTGCCTCTCGTTCATAGCCACCCCGCAGCTTGACAGGTTTCTCCTCACCCCGGAAGAACTGGTTAAGACTAATCTGGTCTAGCACTTTTGTGGTTTTCTTCCAGGTTCGACCACTATTCAAAAGTCTCGTAGCTCTAGCAATAACCTCCTCAAAGACTTCAAAGGAAATTATGTTGATAGTAACCCTACCATCATTCCAAGAGGTGACAAACTTAATTGACAGGCCCTCGTCGTGCCCAGTCATGGTCTCCATATACTAGACAATGTCACCCTCTTTGCAAATGTGCCAAATAGTGGCATTCACTTTCCACTCGTCACACTTGTCTGGCTCCATGCGCACTCTGTCCCCACCCATAGAGCCCACACAAAAGTCACAGACCACTGGAACAGTAAAGAGATAACCAGGGCAAAAGCGATGGCAACCAATTCTAGAAACATCCACAAGGAAAAAGCTGGTGAGAAGTGACAAGAAAAGTCAAAAAAGAAGGCAATAAATGCCACAACTAACATCCCATGCAAAGGTAGCAGCTCCCTCGTGCAAATCGCCCCAAGCACGTAAGGGCATGATATCGACGTAATACTTAGCCAGCTCAAAAAATCTAATAAAATCCGCTAACTTATGAGGCTCAGCACAAAAATTTAGGGGGTTCAAAAAATGATGACTCCATCGGCCACTAGGGGTAGAGAGGCTTACCTTTCCATCGGCCCAAAAGAGGCCATACATGCCAAAGGACAATCGCATGATATCCATCACCTCACATAACGGAAAATTATTCAAAACCATGCTCCCGCCAGAAATACTAACCAAAGTTAGTAGGAGCCCAGCTAAAATGAGAAAACACCATCTAGGGCTCATCATTTAAATTGTTTAGATCTTCCCTTAAACAAGACAGAGCCGAGGGGGGCAAAAAATCAACTTTTCGCCAGCACCGTAGCCCTTCAATATCAAGACCCACCGCCGCCAAGCTGTCAGCAGTCGCATTCCCCTCCCTATAGACATGTTGGATAGTAAAGTCCTAGAGACCATTTAGGAGGAAGCAAATGTCCTCCATAATACCTTTTAAAGACCACCGCGCAATCATCTTGCCTTTAGTGGCTTCCACTATTAGCATCGAGTCACCTTCAATTTCCATGGTCTTGATGTCAAGTGACAGCGCACCAGGTAGCTGCGGTTCACCGAAACCAATAGTTGTGTGCGATTAATGTAAAACAAGGTTGTCGATGGCTTGTGGATTGGCTATCCATTAAGAATGCAGGGGCATGGATTAGCATATCCATGTAGCATGCTTATGATTTCTACCAGCTTAAACAAAATTTAAACATATTTTAAATATAAAATTTAGCATTTATTTAAAAAGATAAGATTAATATATTATATATATATTTTTTATGTAAAACTTTTAAAATTTAATTATAATTTTAAAATTGTAAAAAAAATTAAAATATTAATAAAATGTTAAAATTTAATTTTAATGTAAAATATATATAAATATTTAGTATAAAAAATAATTTAAATTTTCAAAAATTGTTTCTATTAAATTAACTTAAATTGATATCTTTGATATAAATTATTTAGGTAAATATTTAAATTTAAAAAAAATTAATATAAAATGAATATAAATTCTAATGTTTGTTTAATATTTTTGGAATAAAATTTAAAATGTTTAATGTATAAGATTTTAGGTAAATTTTCAAATCTTAAAGTTTTCTTTATATAATTTTTTTTGAATAAAATGTTAATTTTAAACTTTTTTAATATAAAACGAATATAAAAGTTTAAAATTTAAAATAAAATGAATTTTTAAAATAAAATTAATATAAATTCTAATGTTTATTTAATTTTTTTAGAATATTAAATTCTAATACATATATATGAATATATTATTATTATTATTGTATAATGACTTACTCCTCATAGAAAATGGGGATTTATCATCAAATCATATCTAAGTGAAAATACATTATATTTTGTGGACATTTTTAATTCATTTTGTTAAAAAGATAAGATATGACTAATATTAAAGATAGGATAAGATACTATTATAAAATGATTAATTTCATACTATTAAAAACATAATTATATGAAGCTTTAAATATACATATATATCAATCTTTAAATCTTTATTTTTAAAAATATTATATTATATTTTATAAATTTATACATTAAATTTTAATATTTAAGTAATACCAAAATATAAGATGTTCATTATTGATTATTATTTTTAGATTATAATATTGATTAAAGATATATAATTGTATTTATAAGATTTAAATTCAATAATGAATTTAAAAAATATTAAATCAATCAAGATTGTTTCTATTATCCAAAATACTAAATAAATAAAGTATAAAATATTATAATATAATATTTAAATTTTATATTTAAAATGTTAAATAATTCTAATGTTAAATTTTTATAATTAATATCTTACCTTTTAATGATGTTAGTAAGTTTTTTAATTAAAACTAAATATTAGATTTTCAAGAATACTAACATAACTAAATATATTGACTAAAATCTATTATCCAAAATACAATGAATACAATTTGAGGAACATGAATTATTGATTATGTAATTTTGTATGTATAATATATTTTAAAACAAATAAAAATATATTTAAAAAAAATTTAAAAAAATTAAAAAATATATTTTTATTTTAATATTTTTTAAATTAGAAATATATTAGATATATGTTGAATGTATTCAACTATCAAAATATGAAATTTTAAAAAATAAATTAACATTTCATTAAAAAAAAATATATTAAGAAAACTTTAAAATTTGAAGATTCACCTAAAATCTTATACATTAAACATTTTAAATTTTATTCAAAAAAATAAACAACATTAGAATTTATATTATTTTATATTAAAAAGTTTAAAATTTAAAGATTTACCTAAATAATTTATATTAAAGATATCAATTTAAATTAATTTAATAGAAACAATTTTTTGAAAATTTAAATATTTTTTATACTAAATATTTATATATATTTTACATTAAAATAAAATTTTAAAATTTTATTTAATATTATAAATATTTTTTACAATTTTAAAATTATAATTGAATATTGAAAGTTTAAAGATAAATAAAAATAAAAATAATATATAACTCTTATCTTTTTAAATAAATGTTAAATTTGTGTTTTTAAAACGCCATAGATAAAAAAGGATGGCATTGCTTTCGTTTATACTCTTCCAGCGACGTATCGGTAAACTATCATCTTTTTATTAAATGCTATAGGGTTTTTTTACGGAGTCTGAGGCGAAATCAAGAACAAGAACTGCTGGCCGTAGCATGGATAAGGCATGCCGCATGGATAAGGAAGGCATCCATGCCCCGGTGCATTCCTGGGGCTGGATAGCAAGTGCCCAATAAAAGCCTATCGGCTAATAAAATCGAGAGAATGTATTGCATCTGAATATGGGAGTATCTTTTGTTAAGGGCATCATTTATTTGTATCCCTGTACATAAGCTACGAGAAAATGGATAGAGGTGTTCATTTTCCGGGTTGATCCACTTTACATACAATTCCAACTGTCTGAGCCATTAAATATTCATATAATTTTGGAATATAATTATCAAAACAAAAAGAAAAGGTGCTTGTACGAACAAAATGCATGAACTACTCACCCTTGATAAAACATTAACGAAATCTCATACCCGTGTTGTTAGACCCAGTGAACGCATAGGCCAGGATATTGGTTGTTAAGAGAGAAAAAAAAATGTGTTATGTACAACGGAATAAAATAGCTGCATTCAACCTATGTTTTCGAACTTTTCTTAAGATCAAAAAAATTATAGTCCTTGCAACCTCCAGCAGTCCCAAACCGCCCAAAAGTTTGCACAACTAGATAGCAGGGGTATCGTTGCCATGTAGCTTCCTACGCGGAACAAAAGCAATGGGTTGAAGGTGTAGAGGAAACAATCTTGTTGATGGAATAACACTATTGTTGTAAAAACTCAAAAACAAGTTTGAACAAGCACCCTGGGTAATGGAACGGTTGATAGGTAAGTAATTAGGAAGTCAATAGACCATAGCTATCCTAAGGAAGAATAAGTGTTTAAGCCAAATCAAATCTCTCGGGATTGTATAAAAGCTGCAGTAGACAGTCCATCATTTAGGGCTCCTTCTGTATCGTTCCCTCCACGCCACTCAGGCCAAAAGGAAATAATTGTCAACAGCAGTACAAAATCCTCCTGCACCATGAGCTACATAGACCTGCTGTCCTTGCGTCTAATTCATTAAATATCATTTAAATTTCTACCAGTCACCCTGCATTGTTACGCCTCCTCCCGTATGCTTATCCATGATAATAAAAGTAATACAATTGGTACAGTCCACATCTTCTGCGGTCGCCCCATTATAGGATTGCGTACGTTAGTCATCGTGGAAAAATTAAATGGAGGTGTCAGACCCCTTTGAGCTGTAATCCAGACACTGCCACCACTTGACCCCCTGAATAGAAATTACGTCATTCGCCCAAACCCAAGAAACCAATGAATAAATCTTGACTCTGTCTAAACCACGTTTACATGCAACTACCTCATCACATTATAGAATGATGCAAGTGACTGACGAGACAGATGAAGTGCTTGATTCAGTAGCTCTCTACACTTCTGAGAAATGTGATGGGACAAATGATGCATGTTCTTGTTCAGCACCTTAAAAACTCTCATTCGGAGTCCCACGGCACACTTTAGCTTTTATGAGATTAACAACCTTTTTCAATTGTTTAAATGACTGCTTAATAAAGGAGGCACGAATATATATATATATATATATATATCTCCACCCCTTTAGATAAGGGTCTCTCTATTAAATAAAAATAACAATAGGAATAGGTATGAAATCAAGGATTGTTATGTTCTATCATATTTTGTTAAAAAAGAAAAAATTCCTTGTCACTTTAGTTATGCAAAGTTAAATATTATTTATAAGGAAAGAAAATAGAATGTATATAAGAGTTGAGTAAAATTAGAGTTGAGTTGTGCACCCTAACTTCACGCTTTTAATTATCCTACGTGGAAATTTCAAATCACTCCCAATTTTTTACAGCAACTTACTTGGCAAGTCCCCTTCTTATAACTTTCGTTTCAGGGCCACATAATTAAATGTGATGCCACATCAGCATGCTTTTTGTCAAGGTGTCCTAAAAGGCCTAAAAAAAAAGTGAGACCAATACTTGTGCATTCACATCATGGGTAGTTGAGCGTTGATGTGGCATCACATGATTGGTTGTTTTTAGATCAAAGGGATACATTTTTTTAATTATGGGTAGTCAAGTCACAACTATTGGACATTATATTAACAACTACTATCACAACTATTGGACATTTTGTTTAATTATGAGAGAGAGAGTAATAGTGAAGTTAGCATCATTATAAATGTTATCGAATAGGTTGAGTATGTTAGATAATAAAAGGAATTAGTTGTGTAAGTGTGAAATATGGACATTACACATTGGTAATAATAAACATTATTATTAATATTATGAGTAATAGTAGGGTTAGTGATAGATGTGGTAATAAATATTATGAGAAATGTTATTCTTCAAGAGTAGTAATAAACAAATCAACTAATATAGAATGAGATTTAATATTAATATGATTATTCAATAAACTAATAATAGTATTATTGAGGTTAATATCATTACTTCAGTCAAAAGGAATTAATATTAAGATGTGTTTTAATATAAATACATATTAATTGATTTAGCAAGCTATATTAAGTATATCGAAAAAAAAAATATTGTTAGGTTTTCTAGCTAAATAATTGGGCATGACAATAATGATAAGAATCTTATATAAGAATTTTAAAAATATTTTAAAAAATATATAAAAAATTGACATTATACACTATTAAAAAAATTAATTATTACTTTTATAGTATATTTTATTATTATTATTATAAATTATAGAAATCTAAAATCTTTTCTTTTTAATATACATTTTTTTTTTCTATATTATAATTTAATTTTAAATGAATAGATAAATATAATATATATTTTAAAAATTTATTAATTATTAATTTTGTTAGCATACTTAGATAAGGTATTTAAGAGCCATACAAATTTCACAATACACACAAAAATATGTCCCCAACAAATTGACAAATAAAACTCCATCTCATATATGAATCAACTGATTATATTCACCAAACTAACCCCATTCATACATTTGGAATTAACAATATTTCACTAAAGAAATCCAAAGTATTGCACTTAAAAAATGCCATTATTGTTTATAAGCCATACTATATAATCTATCTACCATATTATTTGATATAACACATATAGTCCATAAAATATAAAAGAGCAAGAGGGTAAATTGCCTAGGTTCGCAACTCCCCTTGCCCCTTCCTCTCCCTTGCCACTCTAACAGACATTCACATTTCTCACAACTAGCTTCCCACATATGATGAGAGGAGTCAAGTGCCATCACCTCTAAGTCTTCATCATATCAACACAAAAATATATTGAATTTAACTTCAAAAGAAATATTTACCTTTAATCCTTTTTCTTGTTTAGTCATCGCCTTATGCACACGACACATATTCTCACTCAACCTATGAAAATGTACTATATGATAGTTAAAAAAATCTTCAACCTAGTTTTCAATACCCTTGATATTGTCATGTTGTAATATGTACCCTTGACCAAAGATAACACAATGACATAACTTAGAGATTGAGACCCATCAAACATAATCCTTCTACCCAAAGATTGATGCAAATTTAACGGGAATCTTGCCATTGCAACCCTAATCAACACACTAAGGGTACCATCCATGTTGTTAGCAAGTTCCTAAATTTTCACCATCCATAACCTTAAGTCTAGGCTAATAATCTCCCTCTCTAAATACATTGTGAAGCCTTCCAATGTCTCTTCACCAATCATCCTTGCCTTGCATTTCTTATTGTCTGCCTAATCTAGACACACTACTCTTACCTTTTTCATCCTTCGAAGCATAAAACCTTGTCATTACATCAAAATGTATAAAACCCATTGTGACCCCATGTCTAATCAACGTACATCATAACAATAATCTTGCCCACTCCAAATCCAAAGCATATCACTCCATAATAACTCCCTGCCACACTTGGCACTCCACCTATTGTATCTTCACATAGACACACAATCATCCTATCATTATCTTGTTAACCAACTCTTTATCAAACAAAAAATACTAATTATTTATAAAGTTAAAATTATTATAATAAAAGATCACATCTTTAAACATAGACCATATCCTTAAATTTATTATTATAATAATTAAAATAATAAATATAAAATAAAAATTCAATTTAAACTTTATAATTATCTTAACACGTACAAAATTAAACCCACAAACTTGTAGATTTGGGCTTGGAGGGAAGATCCTAGTTTGAGAACTTTGTAATTATATGGGACAATAACCCATGTCTTCATGTGACTATTTAAGTGCATTTTCTACTTAAATTTGAGAATTGAAGTGTTCCCGTGTATATTTTTAATTATTATAAAATGATAATTTAGAATATTTAGAGGAGCAAATACTAGCTAATTATGAATTGAAATATACTATGGAAAAAAGGAAGGGTTAGAAATAAACAACTCCATATTAACCAAAATGACACTTAATTACACAAATTTATTTCCTTTCTTTTAAACATTTATCTTCAAATTTTCAAATTAAATATTCATGAAATCATCAATTCCACAAATAACTCTTTAAAAAATTAAAGAGTAACCCCAAGGCAGAATAAACTATGCCCATGTATGTGCCCATAGTCATGGATTTGTATCACTAGGGGAGAGGGGCCCATAGTAGAGCACCCTAACTTTGCGTTTCTCAAAATCTTACGTGGGTATTTCAAATCACTCTCAATTTTGTACAACAGTTTATTTGGCAACTCGTGCTTTTATATTTCATTTTAGGGCCACATCATCAAATGTGATGCCACATCAGCAATGCTTTTTGTTGAGGTATTCAAAAAGGCCAAAAAAAAAAGTGAGATCGATAGTGGTGCACTAAGTCATGTTTTGTTGGTGCGCTAATGTGGCATTAAATGATTTGTTACTTTGTGTATTTTATGGATAAAAAGTGTTTTGCATTTGGATATTAAAGTGCTCCACTATGGGGCCCAATGAGGACTAATTATATCCCCACTATTAGACCCTGCTCTATTATGGGCCCCTCTCCCCTATTATATAAGAACTCACTACAATTTTCTAAATAGAATTGGAACTATACCAGGAAGATTTACCTATACGATGTTGCATGGAGGCAAAAATCTAAAACAAGGGTTGTTAGGCCCTTACCTGTGGGACTCTATGACAACACGTGAACAAAATAAAATAAAATATTACAATGGAGGGAGGAGAGAAACCCAAAATATTTCAGAGAAATGGCCAACAGGAAATAAAAATAAGTAAACAAAACGAAAACAAAGTTGAGAGAAAATTACTGGGAAACTGTAGTTGCAGAGCTCTTTCTCAACCGTGCCTTAGGTGTCTTATGCAGAATACAATCCAGGTAAGTATAACTTTGGTTTACTTAGTTGGGTCTTTTCTTAATCGTAATGTCGAGGTTTGCAGTAACACCTAACATAACAGTTTTCAAATTGCTGTATTTTATATCATATAGAAGCTTGGGGTTTTTATATTGTTTAAAATATAGAAAGCTCGTCACAGAACTGTTTTGGATATCAAAATCAATTCAGAATCTCTCTTCCCAAAGCCAACGTGTTTCTTTAGTAGATGTACAAAATGAGAATATCATCTGATTCTGCCAGCTCTGCAACTCTCTGCAATTTTAGTATCTGTAGCTCCTCAATCTGATGACGGATCATAGGGTGTGCTCCCGAAAAGTTGATGCAAACAAGAAAAACACAGTTTTTTTTTTAGAATCTTTTCTCACATACTCACATGGACTGTGAAAGCCCAGTGTTCTTAAGAGAATATAATCTATTAAATTTCTGATCTATTTGGCTTGTTGAATTATGCAAGGAGCATTTCTTACATTCTTACTTCCAATTTCAAAAATGTCACTCTAGACACCCTGAACTTCAATAGTACATATTTACTGAAATAAGTATGTATTTTTTTCTTTTTGAACAATTTACACTTATTTCTCAATAGGAAACTATGAAAGATCTTAGTGAAGGGCTTATAAGTTATTTTCCTAGTTAAAACTTGGGTCCTTTATGGGCTTTCTGGGTCATTGATAGCGACTTTTTCAAAAACTTGAGGCATTCTCTATGTGGATGGCAGGCGCATTAATCCTTTATAAATTTTTGTGCATATAAAAGCCAATGAACCAAGAAGGAAATAGATGAGAGCTATAGCTGAAATCATACTGGCCGCTGCTACTGGAAATCCAAGCTACAATCATGACGTATTGTGAAGCAATAAAATAATTGGTTTCTACATATGTGAAATTTATAATTTACTTTTGACATTCATCAATTATGCACATTGCAAATGTTTCACACTCCATAAATGTCCTAGAAGATGACCGGGACTTGACAATGTCTCAAGAATAAGAGACATCATATTTCCAAAGTTCAGTATAGTGTTTGAGAGTGCTTCTGGATATAACTGTGCAGTAGTTATTAATATCAATGTTTCAGATCACACTCCATAATCCAAATTTTTTTCTTATTCTGATAATGGATCATGGAGTGTGATCTGAAGCATTGATACTAAAAAATACCACATAAAAGCAGTCTCAAGAAGCCAAAGGGCGATTCAACTTGCAATTGACAGTGCCTTAACAAGCCAAACATTGAGTCAACATGCTTCTAGTTTTTATGGAGAAAATTCTGGTAGATTTATTGTGTGGTTGGCAATGCAAAATCTGTTTCGCCACAAGAAATGTGAAATGTGAGCTTCAGGTCAAGTTTCGTGCTACTAGAGTTTCTATTGGCAAGCCTTCTTCTTTCCCCCTTCCTTGCATTAGACACACTCCTAACAGCTGAGATTGTCATTCTTCCAAGTACTGATTTTACAAAGTGGCAAGCTGCATGTCCTAGTGTCCATGCCAACACTGTTTCGAAGCCTAGGAGGATCTGCATTTATACCCATTGCATCTGGATTCTCTTAAAAATTTCAGCTCATCTCCTTTATATTTCTCGCAGATGGGTGCAAACTCATTGGATTGTGGGAGCATCTTCAGCCATCATGGAAATTATAGTTCCAGATGGGGTTAAAATTTTAAAAGATCAGAAAAGAGGATAGAACAATAGAATAGAGAACATTATGAGCATCTCCTGGCAATGAAACTGGAATAGATATTGCTGGGAATGGATAGCAAGGGCATTGGATGATATTATTAGTAATGCCAAGGCATTCATCATTTGTGTGGAGGGTCTTTCTCTTTTCAGTCGAGCCAAGGATGGTACTTGTGTCAATAGGAGCATTGAACTTGGCTTCCTTGATTTGCTTCCCTTTTTTTGTCACTACCACTGAAGATTTCATCTTGGCCAACAATGCTTGTCTAGAACAACATCCATCTTTGCATTTTTGTCACTTCTATGAAAGGTTTCACCATTAACTAGTGCGCTTTCATGGTTTCTTATCTAGATTATGTTTCTTGTTGGCACAAAATCAGTGCATGATCAAGCAATGCATAAAGAAAAGTAAAGAAAATTTGCAGGTTCAAAAGACTGTGACCAAGAGAGAGCTAGCACAAAGTGCACAAGCCAACAGGAGATTGATTTAAGCAAATTGCAGAAGGAAGCTATATTGCTGCAGAAAAAGCAGAAAATGCTACTTTGAGTGGAAGGGCAGGGAGTCAGATTTTATGGGAGAGCAACACAGTCTAGACTCTATATACCATGTTGAGATGTGAAGGAATCGAGGTGTCATAGGATCTCATCACATCTGTTGGACTGTATGATATTTGTGACAGAAATCTAGTACAACTACGTGGTGGACATCAAAAGAATCTGCCTTATATAAATTATAGTTCTGATCATCAAGAAACTTAATGGATTTTTTATTGTAACAATTGTGCTTAGGGATAGATTAGTGGTCTTATAAGTGAGGCTTGTATTTGATTTGTACTTGATTGTGACACCCGATGTGAGATAATCTAACAATGGCTCTTTGTGCTATTTTGTGGTCCTCTGTGTTGATAACTGTTGAGAAATCATAAATAGGGCTTTATATTGTGCCTATAAGCTTGTGATTTGTGAATTTTGCCCCTAATCTTTTGCTTTTAACCTATATGTAGTTCTAGATCTAACGTGGTCATCCAATTTTGCCAAGAATGATTCAAGTGAGCCTTATTGTCAATCTTCTGACCTCTATATGAAATCTCCATTATTGGTGCTTTGTTGAGCTCCTAGTTCATGTTAATGGCGGTCTAGTTCAAAATGCCTAAGTCTATTGCCTTTTGCCCGCACACTTTTGTTCTAATTCATTGTTGACTTGCTATTGGCCATTACCATCCACTTAAGTGGGCCTCTCTTTATATAAAAAGGATTGGGCATTGAAACTTTTGTTTTGAGCACCAATCTTATGTAATTGCATATCTTTTGTATCTTTTTTATGCTCCATGATGAAACAACAAAAGATATAAGCCTACACTTTGGGTTTGGTTGTTTTGTCCCCCACCGTTGATTGTGTGTCAATCAAGCATTTTGTTGGATTAACCTTCAAGGGTGGAGCTAGAAGTAAGTTTTTGGCACTCAATTGGGTGTCTCATTCTTATTGGTTGAAGGCAAGTACATGGACATCCATTTAGACTTCCATCATAAAGAACCAATGGTAACTTGTCAAGTTGCCCAATGATTTAAGTTTGGTGGGCTTACTTTGTCTATTCGATGGAAGTTCGAATGGATTCTACAATATGGCTACAAAACTATATTTTCATTTTCCATTTGGCTGCAACAAATGGCAAAAGGTATCCATGGGTGACTTTGCGTTGGGCCATTTCACCCCTATCCATTGATCTTAAGTCAATCAACACGAACTGTCTAATTTGGAGGCTATTTAATGAACACAGTGATTAAAATGAATGCCTAGGTGGACGTGTCTAATGAATAGTTGGTGTGATGTGTTTTGACCTCATTGGTCAATAAGCAAATGTGTGGACAACTCATATGGGATTGTGCTTAGAATATGGCCCTGTTTATCATCATTCTTGGAGATGTACAAATAATTAATTAACTATTACATAAAATAAAAGAAATACAATGGTCCTAGGACTGCAAGGTGAATATCACCCCTAGTCCTACCATTCTTTCACGTAATATTTACATTCCAATAGCACAGAATGGAACAAAATAAAATGAATCAAGTGCTTGGAGAGGCAAGGCCCATACCCTCCTTGCACCAACATAATTTCTTTGCACTTATTGGCTTAGTGAGTGAATTCACAAAATTCTTTAGAGTGTCCACCTTTGGAATCATGACCTGTCCACCCTCTACCATCTTATGAACAAAATAATTTTGTACATCAATGTGTGATATGAGCATGATGCGTAGGGTACTTAGTCAAATAAATTGCACTCTGACTATCACATCCAATACTCACATTTTTACAAATAAAACCAATACTTGAGCATAGTCTCTAGAGCCACACCACTTCTTTGCAAGCATGTGTTGCAACCATATACTTTTTCCTTGTAGTTGAAAGAGTAATTGTGGTTATCTCTTACTCATCCAATTAACTGCACCACCAAACTAAGGGAACACATAGCCACTTGTAGAACTCTTGCTATCGAGATCTCCAACCAATCAAAATCAATGAAGCCCTGTAAATCAAGTACCTTGCCCACATCAGTAGTCTCATGATAACAAATATAGTAATTTGAAGTTCCTTGCAAATATCAAACACCTTTTAACATAAGTCCAATGTTATTTACCAAGGCTAGACATAATCCTTCGTAGAATTCCCATTGCTTGGGTCATATCCACTCTTGTGCATACCATTGCATAAATAAGACTTCCAATAACACAAGAATAAGAAACATTATACATCTCTTCACAATCATCATCTGATTTGGGACATTGTTCCAAAGAAAGCCTAGTACCTACAACTAAGGGAATACTTAATTGTGTGCAATCCTAGATTGAAAGCACTAAAAAATCATGTCAAAATATTTTTTCTGATTTTACCAGAGCCTTCTGTTAACCCAATCCCTATAAATTTTCATACCAATAATATATTTAGCAGCTCCAAACTCTTTCATATCAAAAGTATGAGAGAGCTAATTTTTAATCTCCTTAATCATCCCCTTGTCATTTCTAATAAATAATATGTCATCAACATACAAGATGATAATTAGTAATCAATCATCAATTAATTTAAAATATACATAGTGATCTACCTCACTTCTAACAAAATTGAGCTCTAATCCAAAATAATCAAATTTTTGATACCAAATATGAGGACATTGCTTCAAACCATAGAAGGATTGTTTTAACTTGCAAACCAAATGCTCTTCCCCCTTTAACACAAAATTGTTAGGCTATTTTATATAAATCTCCTCTTCAAGTTCCCCATGCAAAAATGCGATTTTCACATTCCTTTACTCTACCTCTAAGTCGTAAGTAGTAGCAATAGATAAAGGGAACCTAATAGAGATTAACTTAGCCACAAGAGAAAATATTTCACCAAAATCCACTCCTTCAAACCGAGAGTAGTTTTTAGCCATTAATTGAGTTTTGTACCTCTCCGACTTACCATTTGCTCCTAGCTGTTTTTTGAATACCCACTTGTGACCAAAGGGTCTCGCCCCCTTGGATATCTCAACTAGGTCTTGTTGTGACCTTTTCACACATTGCCCCATTGCAAATGGGGACCCCCAGTAGTTTGCTTTTCTAGGGTTTTGCCTTCGCGTAGTAATTTCATGAAGTCATTGCTTTGAGAGTTTCAAGTTAGAGTTTTGAGTCATCGCCCGAGCCAAGTGGAGAATTCAAGCCCAAAACAGTGCCTAAACGTCATGGAAGTGCTCAGAAGGTCCGGAAGACGAGGATCGCCTGTGCTTTGAGTCAATTCTGACACTTCCTTTTTTTTAGGGATTTTTCTTCTTTGCTTTTTCATTTTTGGCCCAATCTGAGACCCCTATTTTTTAAGGATTTTGCTTTTTCTATTTTTAGAAAGTCAACCTAGGTCTCATAGGTCATGGAGTCAACATTTCCATCTTTAGAATAAAAAATTCAGGCCTCCAAAGGTAAAAATCAAGAAAATCAAGCAAAAAGCAAGTAAAAAGCAAGAAAAATCACAAAAAAAAAAGAAAAGAAAAGCATATGGTTTGATGATCCAGAAAGGGACAAGTATGAAATTCATGGTGATCAAGGACAAAAAATGGTATAAGTCTGGAGAAATTCGCCCATGGATATGGAAAGACCTTCTCAAAATCCGCCATAGAGATGGCAAAGACAAAGCAAAGTCCACCCAGGCATGGAGAGAAAAACATCAAGCCTCCTTGGAAGTCCACCATGAATGTGTCAAGAACACTCCAAAGTCTGCCCAAGCCTTAGATAAGGAATGGCGAGACCTTCTCAAAGTCCGCCCCACCTCTTGGCATGAAGTCTCCAAAGTCCGCCTAGACATCAATGGGATATGGAATGAAGTTTGTGAAGTCTGCCATGTCTTGGAAAGAAACTCACCAAGTCCACCTAGAGCATGGAAAGAAACACATGAAGTCCACCCTTGCAAGCAACATGGAAAGGAAAGTCTAAAGTCCGCCCTTGGAATGATGGAAATTGTCTAAGGCACTATGAAGTCCGCCCTAGGCTAGGAGGAGAAAAATCTAAGTGTTGGTAAAGTCTGCTCACCAAGAGAAAAATGGCAAAGAAGTCTGGAAGTCAGCCCTGGCTAAAGGAGAGAAATAAAACAACGTGAATAAATAATTTCTTAGCCATGGGTAAATTAAATAACCAAATTAAACGGGTTGGAAAAGATTAAAAGTTGAAAGTTTAATACTTTGGATATTTTATTCCAACACTTAGGAAAATTTATTTAAGAGGTTCAATGCCTAGAGGAAAATGGAAAATAACATGATGAATATCAAATTTGCCTTAGACAAAATCAAAATTCGCCATGATTTGAAGGTTGGGAAAAATTGAATTTAATACATTGGATATTTAATATTTTCCAACATTTAAAAAAATAAACATCAACACTTAATTAAAATTCGAATTTCAAAGAAAAATCTAAAAATTTTGGCTAAAGGTGGCGCTTGGGTAAAATTTGGAAACTTGCCTTGAAGATTTTTGGAGAAATTGGAAACTTGCCATGGTGAAGAGAAGAAAACAGGACTAAGTTCGATGAACTCAAGAGAAGAGATGAAATTGCTAAAATAAATCGAACTTCTCAACCTTATAATGAGTTTTAGCAACTCATTCTTCACAAGTTCGATTGAGAAGAAGTTGAGCTCTCTCAAAATTGCAAGAGAAACTTTTGAAGGGAGAATCTTGAAAGCAAAGTAGATTTTTCTCGGTGGAGGAGTAAATTCTTAAGTGGGAGGATGTAAATCTTGAAGAAATAAATTGGAATGCTTGGCTGAAAGGCGCATTTCCCAGCAAAAGGCGCATTCTTTTCTTAAGTTTTCAGAGTTTGAATTCGAATTTCAGCCACAGGATACTTTCAAAGGTTTGAAATCGGATTGGCTAAGTTATTCTATTCTTCTTCCATCTTAATCGATCACTCTGGCAAAGATTCGTCAAGACTTAACCAAGTTCGCCCATTTTTAGCTTGCTTTTTCACATAAATTCATCTTTTTCACAGAAATTCATCTTTTTCAATAAGCTGAAAGTAAAAACTTTTGAATAAAGGCCCGAAAAACCAGATTTAAAAGTCTCTGCACTAATGTTAATTCTTTTTATTTATTGCAGGTTAATGACCACTCGGGGAGAACCATCAAAAAAGGCGCAAATGAAGTTTGCCAGCAAAGGATCGCAACCAGAGTCTAAAATTAATTCTAAATGGAAAAATATTACAGACACCAATCTCGGGCATGTTGACTTCACGAAATTCAAAAAGAGAATGTATGGACTAGATGGACTCTTGCTGATAGCTATCGCTCGAAGAATGATGCGGAATGGCATCGTCCAGGTAGCCGGATTTCCACTAGCAGTAGAATGTGTTGAGTTAATGGTGGAGTGCGCCATCCATTACAATGCGTAGGAAAGACAAATTGTTGCACCTGATGGGAGGATATTAGCTCATCTCGGAGAACTGGCAATCTAGGAAGCATTTGGCATCTTGACATATCACCGGACTTCGTACAAGACTAAGGAGGACACCAGAAAGTTGTATGAATACCAGTCCAAACTTTGTGCCACAAACATTAACAAGTCATGGCTGGAAAAACTGAGGGCCTCTGCCAAGAAAATGCCCAATAAGCTGCTTCAAACAAAGTTCAAGGACTATGGGGACATTATTTTATTGTTAAACAAAATAGCTGGCAATCCTCTAGGCACGCCATTTGAGACGTGGATGTACTATTTCATAGATAAAATCACCTCTGGCGTTAGGATGTTCAACTGGTCCCAGATGATTAGTGATATCTCCATGAGCAGCTAATCAATTTGGAAAGGACAAAATCATTCCACATGAGCTCCTATATCATCTATCTGTTGGCTAGGACTTACAGATATTCAAGACTAATATGCAAAGGCGTAGTAGGCAATGGTGAGAACGAATTTAAGTCATATGACTATTACCCGCAACTGCAACTTAGAGAGAAATCTCACTTCAGACAGGCAAACGATGCTTTTCTCATGTACATCACCAGAATACTCCAAGGAGGAACTCACCAGAGGCTAACTCATGAAGCCAAAAGCTTGATTAGCAAATATGGATCCTGGTTTATACAGTTTCCAAGATTCACGTACATAAGGATTCAGGGGTTCATTGGAAGTCCTTATCGACTTCCAATTTATCCTACAAATAGGATGATCTTGCTAGAGGTCCTTAGATAGTTGGAGACTTACCAAAACATCCAACGGCCAAAGCAGAAGGCAGCTATCACTTTCCCATTCTTCATTGGAAACATGTTGGAGTCTTGTCCATCGGCACAAGCTGTTGAAAGTGCCAGGTTGGAAATACAATGGTATCTATTCATGACTTATCGGTCTAGGGCCAACTTTGACTCTCATAACCACATTTGGACCGTGGATGGAAAAAGGTATAAACATAAGGTAGACCTGGAGGATTTCTGGGTGAATGTTGCAGACGAGTATGAAATCAGGAAAAGGTTATGGTCCAGATTGCTGGTGAGTTTGATCAAAGTGACTGAATTTTGCCAAGTGCTTGATCAGCTAGAAGATGATGGAGAGTATGTCCAACCGTGCTTCAATGAGAGCTGGCCTCTTCCTGTAGTGAAGTGGTCAGAACCTGAGCTTGTAGATTTAGCCACATTGATGAGGTCGGTGATCAAGTATACTTAGTGGTGGGTTGACCAGCAGGTCCAAGTGTTAAGATGGAAAAGAATGACGCTCACTTATGACTTGCTAAGTGAGGTAGAATCATACTCCTCGAATGCAGGCGCATCCCATAGTGCCGAGTTGATTGAAATTGCTAACTCCAAGAAGAGGAAAGAAGCAGCTACAAACGCAAAACCTATTCAAAAGAGACAAAGGGTGGAGCCATCTCACTCTGTTGCATCCAGAAATGTTGACGAGATAGTAGCCATTGCAGACGAATCATTGGCTGATATGATGATTCCTTCTCCAATTCATGAGGGCAATATTGAGCCGATCCAGCTAGATGATGACGAGCCCCCATCTCCTACGGGCACATAAATATTTGATTCGGAGAACGAAATGGATATCCAAAATGATGAATTTCAAGAGGGAATGATTTCCGCTCTTAAAGGAATTTTGGATATTCCAGGTGGAGAAAATGTTCAGGAGGAGGATGGCATTGAACAACCCACAATTCTTGACTGGTTAAAGGAAAGATTGAAGATACAGGTGCCAGTTGAGACTCAAGAGGAAGATGACACTGCAAACTTCTTGGCTAGGTTAGAACAAGTTGCTGTAAAGAAGCCCGCCAAGAAATTCTCCATGATCTAGAGGGACGAAGCCGACAGCCGTTTCGTACAGATTGCTGTACCAACTGTTGATAAGACACAAGATTATATTGCTCCCCATGAGTACGCCATAACCACTATAGACCTGGGCCCAACGACAAAAGGCCAGGAAGTTGAAGAGTTGGATAACTTAGTCTCTACCATCAAGGAAAGACTGGAGAAGGAAGTGGCGAAGAAGAAAGAATACAAGAAGGAGGTCGAGCGCCTGAAGGAGTAAATTCAACACTTGACCAAACCCCTCAATCAGGGTGATGAAGCAGCTCCTCGTCTTTTAAACTCCTCACAGGAAACAACCAAGGACATTGAAGAAGATATGGTGATAGCTAAGGAAGCTAAGGAATGGATGGCAAGTAAAAGCATAGAAGCGGCTGCATTTATGGACAAATTGACACTGGCCTATGGACAAACCTCATTGCTTTCTAGACTTGCTGTCATGACAGAAGTTTGGGACAACCTCTTGGACATTTAGGAGAGGATCATCCCATGCCTTAGAGTACTGAAGGGACTTCCAAAACAGGAGTTGATCGAGGGGAAGATAATTGCCACAGGCGCCGCTTATGACTTCCACAATTGGTATTGGGCGTTGACAGTACGGAGCGAGGTCTTGGAAAGAGCAAAAGCTGATGGACTCAGAGTTGAAGAATAGATCAAAGAAATTTAGAGCAAGATTTACGTTATAGCTGCAGATGTGTTTGAGAAAGAGATTGTCCAAGAGAATGACATGCAGCTAGAAAGGCTAAAGCACAAAGTTCAGGAGATCTTCTCCATCACAGGATCGATTCTGAGACAAAACTTCACAAGGGTGGCAAACCTCTTATCCATCCGAGATGACTTCATGAAACAAGAATTGGAATGGGAGAGTGCCTTTGCCGAATATGATGAGGACTTGGATGGGCTAGAATTTAGGATAAACATGCTGCCACAGGTCATGATGGAAGAGGTCATCCCGATCATGTCTAGATTCATCGAACACACTACTGCTCGAGAGGATAGGGATGCACTTCCTTGAAAATATCTCCAAGTGCCATTTCACTCATTGATTATTCATTGATCACTAATGCTATTTTGGGAAACCCTAATTAGGGTTGATATGTATTGATCTTGGCCGTTAATTTTGTTTTAATCTTGGTCTTTCATTTGCTCTCAGAAACTCTATATAAACTCTTGATCTCTCATTTTCATTTTGTGAAGAAAGTGTACGAGATTGTTGCGTATTGCTACTTCCAATAATAAAAGCTCTTATGCATGATTTGCTTTGAATCCCTTTTGTTTTCAAGTGGTTTGCAAGGTTGCATAGCTTCTTCAACATTAGATTAGAATTAAGATAGAATTTGATTTGAATGTTTGTTAAATGAATGAAAGATCTGATAGTATTGATTGGTGAAACTTAGCTCATACTTTCTTTGAATAGATGATTTTTATTCAATGTGTAAAGTTAGCCTGAGCTCATGATTGTGGATGCTTAACTTCAGTTTGGATAAGTATTGTTCAAGGCATGAAAATTATAATCACACCCCTTGAAGATTGCACCCACTTTGTGTAGTTGTCCCAGGGAGGCGAAGCAAAACGTGGTTACTAGTTTCACCTAATCTTTACCATCTCTTGAATTCTTAGGAATAGATTAGGACTTCTAAACCCTTATCCTTTTGCACTTATTTTTGAAATCCTAAACAGAAAATCCCAAAAAGAGAGAGTGCTTAATGTTAAATCCATCTAAGTCCTAAAATTGTGAAGAATTCTTTAATGTAAGTCCCTTTGTGTATTACTAGCATATCATAGCGCCCATTGAGCTTATCCACACGTCAAGACTTTACAAAAGAAACCTTGGAGTCGCCATATGATCTTCTCGCAATCTTAGCATATGCGGTGATTTTGTTCAAGAGAGGATAGAGTGTCTTTGGACATTTTATTCTGTGTGTTCGGTGGATGATAAAACGTACACCAACAGGTCTCAAGTTTCACATCTGTCCAAGGCTTTCATTTCTTCTTTCATGGCTTGCAACCAAAACTCATGCTCCTTTGAAGATAGGGCTTACTTCATAGACCTAGGTTCATTTAGTACATGATAATGCAATTACACACTATAAATTAGGTGGGCTGTACCTTTCAATAGTTCTCTGTTGTCTACTGGACCTTCTTAGAGGTGTAACAAGAGGCTCCCATTGATCCTCATTTGAACTCTCTAAACTTTTTTCTCATCTACTTGTCCTTGTTCTATGCATGCATCTCCCTTTTGTTTATTCTTAGTTTCAAAATGTACAATTTTCTTTGTTTTTTTGAGGTTGTGTTGGCATTTCAATTCGCACCTCTAGAGTGCGGATTGGAAACGAACAACTATGCACAGTTAGACCGCTCTTCGAATTAGGAGGGGAAGCTCCCTCTTTGCTGATTATGCGTAGAAAAGAAAATACTAAACTAATTGCTTATCTTTTTATCTCAATTGAGAGCACAAGGTTATAAAACTCTTTGCGTTGCAATTGAGGTTTTCTCTGGTTTTGTAACTTCAACTACAACTAAGCCTAAACTAATGACGCTTCTAACTTCTCAATTAAATTAAGAGCAAGAGATGTTAGAAGTAAATAGGGAATGATTAGTAAACACAAAGCTTAAACAAACTTATTTCCATAATAAATCCAAAGACTCATTGTACTTTCAGATGAAAGCTAAAATTAAGATTATGAAAGCAAAACATAAAACAATTACACTGAAAGACTTTGAGAACGTGGATCAAAGCAAGGTAGGCATAAGATTTATTTCCTCAAATTCCAACAGTAATAACACATCTGGGATAGTAGATTGTAGCTAAAATAGGCATACAATTTATGATCAAACCAAATTACACAAACAAAGTTGGACATATACTGAATAACAAAGAAGCAGGCCAAAATAAGCTCAGCTTTTTGTTATCACAAGCATTGTTAAGAAAAATAATGAGCAAGGATGCTCTTATTTATACACAAACACAGGAGTAGGGAACCCTAAAATCTCCTTGTGTTAACAGTGAGTCTTGCCAACATGCAAGATTTATTCCTATGTCTAAACAAAGATAACTAAAAGTTAACTGGAATGCTAACATCAGTTAACTGATCTAAAACTAAAGAAAGCTCCAACTATACAATAGATATCTCCAAAGATAGACATGCATGAAAAGACGACAGTGAGTTAAACCCGAAAAAGACATCGAGTTAACTGTTGTCATCACTTGAGTTGTTTTCTTGGAAATATTTGCATGCTTCAACTGACATTTCACTGATTGGTAACTTTGGCCGCTTTGTAACTTGGAGTGATGACCTCTGTTTCTTTTGCAACTTTATGGTTTTGATGCTTTTCTTGATTTTTCTCAATGGAAGAGTATTGCATGATGAAACTATGAAGTTTGACTGTGAACATGGATATGTTTGGACAAGTTCTGCACAAAAGCTAAAAATAGCTTCATTGAATCTTCTTCAAAAAAAGGGCAGATTTTTGGAGAAAAATCTGAGATGGGTTTTGTAGAGAATGTTGTTTTGAATAGACCCAGATCGTTTGTTTTTTGAAAAACTGATTTTTTCACAAACATGCGAGAACCCCTTAAAAATAGAATTTGAGAAGCAAATTTTTTGGGAAAAATCGGAGATATGGGTTTTGTAGGTGCTCGTGTGCTGAAGAGACCCAAATTGTCCTTTTTTCAAAAAACTAAGTTTTTCCTGAAAAAGGGAGTATTTGAAAAGTAGAAGTAGCAGAGGCAAATTTTTCGAAAGAAATATGAGGTATGGGTTTTGTGGCCAATTTCGTGTTGAATAAACCTAAATTGTCAGATTTCTCAAAAAACTGATTTTTCTTGAACATGCAAGAAACCCTAGAAAAGTGGAAGTCGAAGAAGCAACATGAAATCTTTTCAATCTTTGAAAAAGAATGAAAAAACATGTGGCCCAGATTGATGAAAGCTGAAAACGATGACCTGTTTTTTAAAAATGATGCCCTGGAAAAATGGATTATGGAAAAGTGTTCTTCTGTGCAACCTGAACTCAAATCTATGAAGAACTCTGAAAACGTCCTTCGTTTGATCCTCCAAATGCTGTTGAGAAGAAAATTCTATGTTTGCTCGTTGAAGCTAACCTGCAAAATAATGAAGAATAGACGCCCAAATGCTTCTAAAGTAAAGATTGGAGGTGAAAGAAGCAGTTAACTCGCGAAAACCCTAAATTTAGGAGTCATCACGTGAAAATATCTGTCAACTCGAAGAATCTCTAGAAAATAGGGCGGTCAAAGCATGAAGACGTCTTTCAAAAATTTGTAACTCAAGTTGACTTGGACGCCTTGGACGCCTCCTTGAGATAAGATGTCCAACTTTGCAGTGTTAGAACATTTTTCAAGATTTTCAATTTTTCCTTGATGAAACTCCTTCATTTGATCTTCGATTCTGGACGTCTGATATATCCTGTGAAGTGGTTGATAGACTCGTTGCATAGCGTGATCAAAATTGAGAAGGATCTCCTGGAGGCTGCAAACCCTAAAAGCCGCATTTGCCCCCGTGAAAGCTTGGGCACCCTTGGCTTGTATGGGTGCTTTTCTTTACCAAAGTTAGCCATTTTTGATGTTTTTCAATTTTCAATGTTTTTTGATCTTCGGATGAATTTTTTGCTTGATCTGTCATTTCGGCTGTTCAGGAGATTCGATGAACTGGATGTTGGATTCGTTGGAAAGCCTAATGAAATTTGAGATGAACTTCTTAGAGGTTACAAACCCCAAAAATTGCATTTGGTTGCTTGAAATCCTAGGTGCCCCCAGCCTGCAGAGGCACTTTTTTGCTCTTGACTTAACCATTTTTGATGTCCATTCGATCTTCAATTGCCGGCGTTAGACATGTCCTCTGAGTTGGTAGATGGATTCGCTACGGAGTTGGACTAAATCCGGGATTAATCTCTTGGAAGTGACTAACCCTAAAAACTGGTTTTGAATGCCTTAATTTCTATGAGCCCTTGGCCTGTAGGGGTAGTTTTCTTTGCCAGAGTTAGCATTTTTGATGATTCTCGTGATTTGCAATTTGCCCTTTTGATGAGACATTTCTACTTGATCTACAATTCCGGGCCTTTGATGGATCCATTGAATTGGCTGATAGATTCATTGGAAAGCTTGAAGAATTCTAAGAAGAGTAACTAGTTTTGCAAATCCTAATATTAACTTTTGATGGCTCTAAATTCTGGGTGCCCTTGGCTTGCAGGGGCACTTTTATCCACCGAAGTTAGTTTCTAAATTGAATTTCTTCATTTTCTGTTAGATCTTCGTTTCCTGGCTTTTTGCAAATCCTAATAGTAACTTTTGATGGCTCTAAATCCTGGGCGCCCTTGGCTTGCAGGGGCACTTTTATCCACCAGAGTTAGTTTTTAAAATGAATTTCTTCATTTTTCGTTAGATCTTTGTTTCCGGGTGTTTTACAGATCCCACGATCTAGATGCTGGACTCGTAGGAAAGCCTGGAGAATTCTGAAGAGGACCCCCAAAACTGCAAACCCTAACAACTATATTTGACCCCTTGAAATCATGGGTGCCCCTGGCTTGCAGGGGCACTTTTGTGCTCTAGTGTTAGAAATTTTTCGATGATTCTCAACCTTTGCGCTCCTTGTGTTTACCATCTTGCCGATTGTGTTGACTGCGTTGAGCGCCTTTGTTGACAATGACTGTATTGACTGCGTCACGTGCGTGACAAATAGATACTAAAATTATTCTAAGGCATTGAAGCCTAGGCGCCTTCCTTGAGAAAAGGCGTACATCTTTAGTGTTCAGATAATTTTTGCAATTTTCAACTTTTTGAATTCCCCTCCTCTATTCACCATTTTTCAAACAAATTTTGTCGTAGATCATTCTGTGTAGTATTTGAGACTTAGAGATTCTGACACCTATTATCTGGCCATACTCCATTGATGACCTTGGAGGTCCTAACTTTTCATCTGAAAAAGCAAAATAAACCCACTAGAGAAAAATTGGCTTTTTGACGATTTTGACTAGACCAGTGTGATTGTGATGAAGAATCAACCAATTAAAATCAATTTTAGCAATTTTTGCAAAGATTCTATTTTTAGGGTTTCTCCTAAAAATAGGGCTTGAAACCCTAATTTGAAAATTTTCCGAAATTTTGCAAGCATCCTTTTGACCATAAACCTAGAAAAACCCTATGGTCTATTTATTTTTCATAAATTTCTAAGAATAGAAAATTGCTATTTTTAGAAATTGACCGACCCTTTTTGACTTTTGACAACCATTTTACAAGATTTTGACCCTTTTTACCAAAATGCCTTAATGAAGCAAAAATTTTAATTTTGGGTACAACATTTGGCTTTGTTTGGGGACCATGTTGGATACTTATGGCATAGGAGAACCAAAAATCTCTAGATATTTAAGCGTAGACCAGTGTCTTATCAGTTGGGCAAAAGGGTCAGGATCATTTGGTAATTACCTATCAATTGGAACTTTCCTAAAATCACCTAAAACAAGACTACCTAATCACCTAAAACACGAGTAAACTTTTATGAAACTGGGAAATACATTACGACATAACAAAAAACAAAAAGAAAATTACAGAAAGAAAATTACTCCACCCCCAAAGGGATGAAGTGCTTTAGATATTGTCTGATGTATGGCAGCGGGAAGAGCCTTCCATTGATGTCACTTGGCTCTTCCCTTGATGTCGCTTCTGCCTGAAAGGCTTCACTTTTCTTTTGATGGGTATTGCAGGAGACAATTCCTTTGGGATGAAGATTCTTAGGTTTTCATATATCCAAGCAAAGGTGCTCTAACAAAAGTCAGAATATGATGCAAATGGGAAAGCTGATACCCCTAAGGCATTAGTTTTGTTGTCGTCCATCTTTGAGATGTTGAATGCTTCAAACTAGTCAATTGAGTTCCAAACTCAGTTTCTATAATGTCGTAGGTGATCCTTTCTGACTTGGAAATATCCTTTGATTGGCTCATTGATCAACTCTACATCACCTTTAACACATAGGAGTTTGATTCCCATGTCTTCGACATTTTTGAGGCCTAACAAAAGTGCCTCTTTCTTAGGTTCAGTGAATTCCAATTGTTGGCAATATGCAAATGGGTACAACTATCGTTTAGGGGAGATGATCATTTCCCCTGCTCTTGAACTCGTAGTCGAACAACCCCCATTGAACTGCATTGTCCATAACTTTGTATCCTTCGTCAGTCTCTTTGCAGAACAAGCAATGTTCTGGTCTTCAGTTTTTGATAGAGTCACATAATTACCAAGACTCATTTCTTGATATAGAATTTGGGCTACGAGGTCTGGGGATTTCACCACTATGAATTGGGATTTGGGTTAAGGTTGTATCTTGATTTTGCTCTCCTTTACAAGAATGGTTGTGAACGACCAACCTAACTGCATTGAACCGCCAATATCTCTGCAAAAACTTTGACTTAACAACATCCCGTAGTTGGTTGGAATGTCAGCCACTAGGATATTCATCATTTTCTCAGGACAAGTTGCCAACCTTACTTGACCATCCTTCAATTGTCCGACCAATGGCACCAACTTAGATTCAAGTGAATAACACTTGTCCTGTGTCTTAGTGCATGAAAGTCCTAATGCATTCATCACTTGTAGAGGCATGACGTTGTCGAAAGCTCTTGAATCTATGATGCAATTGCTCAATTTGAATCCTCCTATATACAAAGATATATAGAAGGGTTTAGGCTTTTCTCCCATTGGAACAAATGACTCGAGTAGTGTAGGCTGAATTGAAGCCTCTTTCTTTACATATGGTATTATTCTATCCAGCTGCTCAGGGTGATGATTACGAAGATACTCCATTTGTGAAATCTTAACCTTGGTCTTCATCATGGAGTTTACAATGTCAAAATTTTCTAAAGACGGGTCTTGAGCAACCGCTTTAGAATTCTCTTGTGAATTTTTAAAAGTGGAAGTTGCAACCACTTCTTTAATTTGTTCTTTAGCTCTCCGCCTCTCTTCTTCCTTTTGCGCTTTCAAGTGTAGAGCACGTGTAAACACAGGCATTGAATGCCTTCCGTGATTTACTGCAAGAGAGTAGTTTGGACTGATAATAATAGATCATGCCCCACAAAAATTTTGTTGAATGTTGGCAATAAAATGAACAAGGAATGCCTTCTTCTTTGGATGTGCATATCTACTAAAATTTTATGGTATATTTGGAAGGCCTGAAATAATGAAAAAATTGAGGGGGAAAGGAGAGTGCTTACTGAGTCTTTTAGAAGACTCACACTTCACAACATTGGTATGCAGGTCTACATCACAGTTCCTCTATCTAAGAAGTTTTGGAATTTTTTGGAAAACAGGAAAGTAGACATTGACATCATGGAGGCTAGGTACGGTCACATGTGGGAAGAAGGTCATCCTACCATGGAGATCTTCCTAAAGGAGCTTGAAGCAATCCAAAATGAATTCAACAAGAAGGATACAGTCAGAGAGGAGGTAAATGCAGAAGAGCAGGAGGTGGCACTTGCTCTTGTTACCATGAAAGTTGCTACACCAAAGGTAGCTACCAACATATGGCGACTCAGGGGTACTGTTGTGACCTAATTCACACCTCGCCCCATTGCAAATGGGGACCCTCGTAGTTTGCTTTTTAGGGTTTTGCCGTTGCGCGTCTTGTTTTGTTTGGTCTCCGTTTGGGGTTTTTGGGGTTTAAGTTTTGAATGGTCACCCAAGTCGAGTGAGAGAGTTTGAGCCTGGATCATTGTGCAAACGTCGTCATCGTGCTTAGGAGGCCCAGGAGACGAAGATCGACTGTCGTTTCAGTCAATTCTAACACCTCCTACTTTTTAGGGTTTTCACTTTGGCCCCCTATTTTTAGGACCTACTTTTTTGGCATTTTTGAGCAATTCTGAGATCCATATTTTTTAGGGGCTATTTTTAGAAAGTTGCTATTTTGGGAAAATTTCTATTTTTAGAAAGTTTCTATATTTAGAAGGGGCCTGAATTTCGAAAATCCACTCAAAAGTTTGAAAAACTCAACAGAACTCTCAGAAAATCAATTTGAAAATTTTATGAATTCATGGTGAAATTCTGAAAAATGTTAGAAATCTGGAAAAATCAGTCCCAAAAATCACAGAAAATGGTGAAGAAATCTGGAAAATTCATGAAAAATCTGGGAAATCATGGCAAATTGATGACTGAAAATCATGGTGAAGGCATGAAAGAAGACTGAGATTCATAACCAGCATGATGAAGGACAAAGTGAATGGCAAAAGGCTGCAGCCAAGCAAAAAGGCAATGGCATGGCAATGTGCCAAGTCCGCCCAGCCTTGGAAGAAATTAATGGCAAGAGAAGAGGCAACTCCGCCCAGCAATGGCACAAATTGAAGGCAAGTCCGACTTGCCATGGCACAAGCTTTGGCAAACTCCGCCCAGCCACTTAGAAGGTAATGGCATGAAAATATGCCAAGTCCGCCTTGGATAAATAAAGGAAATGGCATGATGGTAAAAGCCAAGTCCGCCTTGGAATGGCAAGACATGAGGCAAAGTCCGCCTTGGAATGGCAAGACATGGGGTGAAGTCCGCCCAGCAACATAGAAAATGGCTCAACACTTGATGAAGTCCGCCCTTGGACAAGTAGTTTAGATGGCAAGACATGAGACTAAGTCCGCTCCAAGATGGCAAGACAAAAGGTGAAGTCCGCCATAAGGATGGCATAAGATCATGCCAAGTCCGCCCAGCCACATGGAAGATGGCACAAACATAGGCCAAGTCCGCCTTGGGCAAATAGAGAGGATGGCATGAGAATGAAGGAAGTCTGCCCCATGTAAAGTGGCAAGAAATGATGCCAAGTCCGCCCAGCCACTTAAGAAGTCAATGGCAAGAGTTAAAGTGAAGTCCGTTCCAAGGGAAGTGGCAAGATGTTCAAGCAAGTCCGCTTTGGACAAAATGAAGATGGCCTAAGCAATAAGCAAGTCCACCATAGAATGGCTTGAACATAGATGAAGTCTGCCATACTTAGAAGAGTAAGATAAAAAATTAAAATTTTGCCGACTTGCTTGGACAAAATGAAGATGGCCTAAGCAATAAGCAAGTCCACCATAGAATGGCTTGAACATAGATGAAGTCTGCCATACTTAGAAGAGTAAGATAAAAAATTAAAATTTTGCCTAAGTGTGGACTTTAGAAATTTAAAAAAAAAAAATATTCTTGGCACTGTGGAAATTCGCCATGCTTAGAAAGAATGAAATATTTTTCTAAGTCTAAACGTTTATATGTCTAAAAAGTTTTGCAAATGGCTTAGGAAGATGGAAATAAAATTGGAAGATAAAAATTATGGCAAAATAAAATTGGAAGAAAAAAAAATTCGCCTAAGGCAACAGCATGAAAATTTTGGAAAATCAAATTTGCCTTAGATGAAAAATAATTTGCCATAAAATGAACGGGTTGAAAATGACACATAAAATAATTATTTTAATTATTTTAATTCTTTATTTTTCAACACTTCAAAGAGATAAGTTTTGAAAAATCAAAATTAGAAAAAATCAAAAGAGAACTTTACTGAACTGGCATAAGATTTGGAAACTTTCCCGGAGACTGTCGTTGAAGATAAAACTTGCCATTCAGAAGTTGAGTACAAGCCAAGTTCAAACTCAATTTGATGGAAACAATTGAAATTTGCTAAATGGGTCGATTTTCTCATCTTTATAATTGAATTCACTTCTCATTTTTACAATCATTCGATTTTCGAAAGAAAGGTGTGAGAAGAAAGTTTGTCTAAGGCGCGAAAGTTGAGAAAAGTTTGAAGCAAAGTGAAAGAAGCAAATTTGTACCAGCTGGCATTGTGATCGTGACTATTTCATTTGTCCAGAAGAGCCAGGCAGATTTATTTTTTCCACTTCATTTTGGCATAAAAAAAACTTCATCAATTCTTTTCTTTCCAGCGTAATTCTTCACGAAGTTTGATCTGACAACTAGCTGGATTATTTTTCGAGTAATTTAAATTTTGAATTCTAATTATTCTCTTTGTTTCTTCTTGCAGATTTGTTTTCGAGAGAGTAAATATGAAGTTTTCCAGCAAGGGTGTGCAGTTGCAGTCAAAGATCAAATCCAAGTGGGAGCATATTGTGGACACCAACCTTGGCCATGTTGACCTCGATGATTTCAGGGAAATAATGTATGAAAGTGATAAACGTTTGCCTACGCCAATTGCAAGAAGGATGATGCGCAACGGAATTGTTCATGCAGCTGGATTTCCACCAGCAAAAGAGTGTCTGGAACTTATGGTGGAATGTGCATTGCATTATAATGTGATGTCCCGATGCGGGCCCCTATCGGAAGGTGACGTAGGTATGTCCGAGCGGTTTGCCCAGCCACGTGTCCGAGGTCTTCGGCGGGAGTACCTATCCTGGGGATGCCCCCTTAACGCTAAGAGGGTGTCGTTCACTACCAGTCCGGGCTTTTGGTGCAACGGTAACTAACTTGGTATCAGAGGAGGTCTCGAGGTCGACTCGCGTGAGTTGAGGGTCAGGATAACTGATAACCGACGAACCGATTTGTTCGTCATCGGCGAGTCTTATTCCTCTTTAACGCTTAAGAGGGTGCCGCACCGCTGCACCAAAAGCCCTGATCGGGTAGTGAACGCACCCCTTAGCTAAGGGCATCCCCAGATAGGTACTCCCCGAAGACTGACACGGCTGGGCAAACCGCGGACACTCCACCACCCTTCCTCGACGCAGTCTCCGAAGTCTCAACTCCAGAACCTCCCACCGATGTTAGTTACCGCGGACAAAAGGTTAATAGTGCCCACTCTTAATAAGGGCATAGGTAGGTACTCCTGCCGAAGACCCCGGACACGTGGCTGGGCAAACCGCTCGGACAAACCTACGTCACCTTCCGATAGGGGCCCGCATCGGACATCACAATATGAGAGAAAGATTATTAAAACAAAAGACATTAAACAGTCAATATGAAAAGATCATCCAATCTTATTCTTACTCAAAGTGAACCAATACAAAATAACAATATTGTAGGCAAGGTGGGCTCAACAATTTGTTTTCACAGCAAAAGTTGAAATACAAATGAGCAAAGCGCTCTTATTTATAGAGTCTCAAAGGTGTAGGGAACCCTAAAATCACCTTGAGTTAACAACAGTCTTGCAAGCATGCAAGAGTTTATTCTTAAGTCTACATGTATGCAACTTAGTAGTTAACTGGAAACTACTTCAGTTAATTGAACTAAAACTAAACTAAATGGACGTTTGCAACACGCAAGTCCTTATTGAAATGAGAGCTAATTGATAACTAACATTAGTTAACTAATCCTAATACAAATTCCAGCCTCCTCCAAAAAATATCCTCAAGATAGACATGCATTGATATGTGGAACGAGTTTAACTTGGAAAGAGGCATTGAGTTAACTAATGTGTTTAATGTCTATCCTGAGAACTGTAAGAGCCAAGTGTTAGTCTACTCCAAGCCATCTTGGGCAATCATCTCTTCCATGAATTCATTAACTTTAGCATCTTCAGGCACTTTGATGCTATCCAAGATGATAGACTTAGTCTACTCCAAGCCGTCTTGGGCAATCATCTCTTCCATGAATTCATTAACTTTAGCATCTTCAGGGACTTTGATGCTATCCAAGATGATAGACTGTCTGTTCAATGCCTTCTCTCCATCCTTGATCATCTTCTGGCCTTTTTTGACCTCCAGAGCTACCTTGTCGAGCTTGTTGACATCACCAAGAAGTAATTCAACTTGGATGCCACAGGATCAACATCAACACCTGTTTTGACCTTTTCACACATCACCCCATTCAAAATGGGAACCCCCTAAATTTTGCTCCATTTGGGTCTTTTGGCTTTGGTTTTTGGGTCTTTTTCCGACTGTCTCTCTTTTGTTCCGTCTGTCTTTCCGGGGATGTGCCCGTCTTTGGGTCTAAGTTGAAATTTTGGTTAAGTTTGTGAAATTAGGGTTTTTATTCTTCAGGCTAGTTTGAGGTTAATTTGAGTGAGCAAATTGAAATTTGAGCTTGGCACTACAATCACAAGGCTTCCATTAGGTTCCCATTAAATTTTTATTGAATTATGACAACTTACTATTTTAAGTAAGTACTTAATTTGGGACTTTTTCTCTGGACTTTTGAAATTCTGATTGCTACACCATATTTGGAACACTTTGAGTTGCTTGCCTGCAAATTTTGAGCTGAATCGGACAACTCGCTATTTTTTGTAGGTCCCCCATTTGAGGCTTTTTTGCTGAGGTTTTTGAGAAACTGACTGTTGCATTAGATTCAAGACGCTTCAAACTGCTTACTCGCAAAATTTGAGCAAATTTTGACGACTTTCTATTTTTAGCAGTTCTGGCTTCGGGAGCAATTTTTAGGGTTTGCATGTATGATTTTTCAATGCATGTCAGAATAGTCTTTTTGGGTTTTTCGAGAGCTTCGCAATGGTATAACATGCAAGTCAAGTTGATGACTTACTCTTTTTAGTAGGTACCTGCATGCAAACCAATTTTTTGGGTTTTTTTGGGTTTTTTGAGATCTCTTGGGCAATATGACATGCAAACATGTCCGACAGTTGGTTGATCACTTTTTCAGGCACTTACTATTTTTAGCAAGTTCACTCCAGCAGCCCCCAAATCTTCTGTTTCACGAGCAGAGTAGTCTAGAATAGAAACACAGTCAAACAAAGGTCATTTGAGGCACATGCAAGTGAAATTAGGGTTTCCAACTTCAATATTCAAAATGAGGGGTAAAACTTGAGAAAAATGAAAAACTGATGTATCCCATTGCGATCAACATCTATCAAGCAGTCTATTGGTGAAATTTGAGCGCAATCTGCACACTTACTATTTGTAGTAAGTCACCTCCAGAACAGGGCTAAAAATAGCAGGTCAACACGAAAGGCAAGTGTGAATAGGACAGTTAGGTCATGAGGATCACGTTGGAAAAATTTCAAGTCAAGAGGAGTTGTAGAAGTTTGGGAATCAAGGATTTACTAAAAATAGAAAATGAGGGCAAGTAGGCTGAAAAATTGACTAAATGCTCAGATAGGCTAAGAGGGAGATAGGAAAGCACAATTTTTGTCTAAGGCATCACCACCTCCAAAATGCGCCCAGCCTGAACACCTCCCAAATGCGCCCCCAAATAGAAGCAACACACCTAGAATGCGCCCTTGGCAAGAAGTATGCAAGAAATTTTTAAGTCATGAGAAAAATGGAAGCTCCATCCCCTAAATGCACCCAAGTTGAGAGGAGAAGAAAAATTCTAAGTCTGGGAAAAACTAGCATGAGTCCCCCTCAAATGCGCCCATCATAAGCAAGGTGGCTTGAAAAAGTTTTAAGGCGTCAAAATGGAACCCTGACCCCCCCAAATGTGCCCATCTTGTGAAGGTGGCTTGAAAAATTTCTAAGCATTAAAAACGGAAGCACACCACCTCATATGTGCCCAAGGAAAAATAGGTAAGTGGAAAAGTTTCTAAGTCAAGAAAACGGAAGCAAGGCACCTCAAATGCGCCTAACAACCAAATGGAGGCTTGAAACTTTCTAAGTGGTGGAAAATGGAAGTAGACCCATAAAAATGCGCCCAAGTTGAGCTAAGATGAATGAAAAATTTGCTAAGTCATAAAATGGCAGTAGGCCCCCTAAAATGCACCCAAGTTGAGCTAGGATGAACGAAAATTTTTCTAAGTCCTAAAATGGCAGTACACCCCCCTAAATGCGCCCATCTTGTGAAGGAGGCATAAAAAGTTTTCTAAGGCAATGAAAAGTGCTTAAACCCCCATCAAAATGGGCCCAAGGCATGGAAAAGCTAAAAAGTTTCTAAGTCACAAAAAGTTGCCTGAGACCCTCTTAAATGCGCCCATCATGAGCAAGGATGAATGAATATTTTCTAAGGCAAAAATGGCAGTACCACCTAGTAAATGCGCCCTCAAGTAGAAGTTGTTTGAAAGAATTTTCTAAGGCATAGAAAATGGAAGTAGACCACCCCTTAAATGCGCCCAAAGTGTGGGGACACAACAAAATTTTTCTAAGTGATGAAAATGGAAGCAGACCCCTCCAAATGCGCCTAAGGTGTGAGGAATTGGTGTAAAGAATTTTCCAAGGCAAAAGTGAAACTATAACCTCCTATATGCGCCCTTGAGAAGAGGAAGTTGGACACAAAATTTCGAAGGCAAGGAAAAATGAAGCAGGTGGGGTCAAATGCGCCCAAGAGATGGATGAGAGGAGATACACAAGAAATTTTCTAAGGCATAGAGGCTGAAATGCGCTCAAGAGAAGAAGGCTCCAAATGTGCCCAAGGAGATAGCAGGTTGAGTAAGAAATTGTCTAAGTTAGAATCAAAGTGACACCCCCCAAATGCGCCCAAGTTGAGAAGAGATGCAAGGAATATCTAAGGCATGAAATGTGAGGTCAGAACTCCTAAATGCGCCCAAGGGGGGAATACATGAAAGGTGTTTCTAAGGCACAAATTCCATAACACAGGGTGGTGAATGCGCTCTAGAGAGGATGAAGTGAAGCACGAAGCACACAAGGTGGAAATACGCTTAACACATGGGACCTCAAATGAACCTAAGGAACAAGGCACCAGATGAATGAAGTTGCATAAAGGTCTCCAAGGCGTCGAAGATGAAGCATAAAACACAAAGGGTCATAAATGCCCAAGGTGAACAGGATGCTTAAATATTTCTAAGGCATTGGAGGAGATACTCCAAACATAGACATCCAAATGCGCCCTAGCACACATGCACCTATGATGAAAAGTTATGAAGAAAGCAAGGCTTGCTAGAGAAAAATGAACTCTATTTGATCTAGAGATCAATCAGACCTTGAAAATCAAAACACGGAGATTTATACTATGAGTGTTTTGATGCTCTTCTTTTGTTTGTTTTGCAGGGTGAACACTGGGACCAAGGCATAATGACTTGAGGTGATGGAGCAAATACTCTATGACAATATTACAACCTTGGAAGGAGAAAAGTTTCATGTCTGAAACTCCTCCATGATGTCTCATTCACCCCCAAATCATGAAGGGAGATGTTGGAAGAAATGGCTAAGTGTTGGAATTTCTCCATAAAGAATCTGAATATGCCCAACTCAGGTGAGGCAGGTGGCAAGTTAGAAATGGTCGAGTCCAAGACAAGAAAATCCTTCAGGATCAGGATGGAGGAAATGATGAAGGCCCAACATTAAACATCATCCTCAAGCACTAAAATGTCCTCAAAGCTAAGGAGGAGGAATGAGCAAAAACTTCAATGTTAAAGAGTGACAGCAAGATGGATTGAAGAACAAAGTAGAGGAATTCTTCTCAAGTGTGAAGTCCTTCAATGACCCAGAAAATGTTCCCCAACATACTTCGCACAACCCAAGATGCAGTGGCAGCAAGGAGGAAAATCACCATCAAACGGGAGAAAGAAGTAGCCAAGAAGTAGAGGCTGAGATGATCAGATTGATCGAGTTTGCAGTCAAAGAGAAGGACAATGGGAACACATTTGTGGATGAGAATCTTTGAGGATAATGGGCATTAAATGCTCATAGTGGTCAAAGGGAGAGAGTGGACATTCTGTGCTCATTTATTACCCCACTCCTCCACTTTCTCACAGTTTCTAGGGCAAAATCTTGACTAGGGCTTTTGTGGCTCAATCTAGGCCCTTCATTGTATTTGAATCTGAGCCATCTGTTGGATTTGGCCATCTATAAAAGGGGCATCCCCCCTCATTTGTACATCATTAGATCATTAGAACGTTAGAATAGAGGAGTATAGAGAGATAGCATAGCATAAAGTGATAGCATAGCATAGATTGAAGAGGAAGGAAAGTTTTCAAATTGAATGCTTTGTAAGAAGTTGTTGTGAACACTCCTATAATAAAAAGAGTTATCATTGCTTGTGGTTTCATCTTTTATTGTGGGTAGCTAGCAAGATTTCTTCGTCCTTCCAATTCACTTAGAATCTTAAAGTAGAACTTAGAGTAAAGTAGATTTTATTTCATGCAAGTAGATGGTAGTTGTGGAATGTGGTGTTTAATTTGAGCAAGCTTCGTTAATCCATACTACTAGCGGGCTCACTGATGGTGGGTTCGCCTTGCGTGGTCAATTGGAACATTGCGGACTTAACTTCGATTACGGTTTATATGTTGGTATGTGTCATTGTGAAGGTATCTTCATGTTGAATTGTAATCTAAACATTTCCAGTTACTCCCTCTGAAGATTGCGCCGGTTCTGTGGAAGTTGTCCAAGGCGAGGCGAAGCAGAGCTTGGTTGAAGTTTGCAAGAGTTGATCTCCACGTCCTGCGCCTAGAGTAGATCATAACATTTTTAATCCCTGTAGCCATTCAATTCAATACTTTCCGGTTAGTTTATGAAACTTGAACTTCACTAAGAAATCTTCCGAATCTTTAAAAACCCCTTTCTCTTTGAGCTCCGATTGAACAATTACGTAAGTCCCCCTTGAGATACCAGCAAATCACATCGAGCCAACTGAGACTACGTCCACTGCATGAAGGAACCTCGAAGTTGAATGCGTGGTCTTTCTCGCAATCTTAGCATGTAGGAGATTTTGATCAAGAGAGGATAGAGTAGCCATTGGGAAACATTATTCTGTGTTGGTGCGGTCATAAAACACCCGTCAACAAGACCGACATGAACCAGATTTTGGAATCCGGTTTGCACATCCTCAAGATTAACATAGTCACCATTTTCATGAAGATAATGACATGGAATCTGAGTGACAAACTCGTTCACAAGTTTCAGGGCACCAACAACATCTTCTTTGATCGTAGCCAACTTTGTAGAAATTCTCCCATAAATTTCCACTTTGAAGAGGTGTTGTTCTATCCAAGCGGAAAGATTTCTTTTATCTTCAACTGCTACAACTGCATCGTATGCGACTGCCAAATGAGAAATGAGAATCAAGTCCTTCAATTTGCCCTCGGCTACTATCAACTCAAGTTGCTGAACCCCTTGACGAAGATCATGCGCAGGGTACCTTAGTTGATACATATCTCTGAAAGAAGGTATCTGCTCGCAACAAGGAAATCCTTGACCCAGTTGTCCAAGAGCTTTCCACGATTGACTAACTGCCCTAGCTTTTGTTGATCTGCAGGTGTTTCTAGGAGCTGAGGCAGAATAGTCGACACACTTGAGCTACTGTGAAGAAGACTCGAGATGTACTGGTGCAGTTGCTTGATTTCAGCCTTGAGGGCTGCCTTATCTTTTCCGTCCTTAATGAATCTCTCTTTAAGATTACTAGCAACAACCTTGAAAAGGCTTACATCCACGTGTCGAGTGCTCCTGCCAAGATTAGCTTTGACGAAGGTGAAGTCACCAACATCAACCTCATCCAAGCTCTTGCCCTCTGGTGGTGTAGCAACTTCAACAATAATCTCTGCCTCAGCAGTCTTCTCTATGTGCACTTGCTTCTTGACCTTCTTGTTTGACTTATCTTGATAGGGATTGCCAAACTCAGATAGATCAAGCTGATAGGAAGGCTTTCGCCTCCTTCCCAAAGTCCTCTTGAGCCAAGATGAATGTTCTACATTGACCTCTTGAGGAGAAACTGTTGCAGGTGTGTTGATTCTTGGTGACTGAATTGGTGTTGAGGCTTCATGGACCGGCGAGTTTGGCTCTGTTTCAATTTGAATGGGAGACTGAGGAGAAAACGGCGAACTAGGTGATGAAGAACTGACTTCAGCTTGTTCTACTGGCACTATTGGAACTTCCGACGCCTTCTATAACTGCTTTTGCTTGTGCTCCTTCTCTTCGTGTTCCCACTAACTTTGACACCTTCAGGAGGTTTCATGATAACCTTAACTCGGGGTCTTGACTTGGATGTAGAAGGTAGTGAAGAAAACTTGTTGGCGGCTCCAGTACTGGAACTGTCTTTTGCCTTATCTTGCTGTCCAAGAAGTACATGCTAGTCTTGATAACCCCTATTGACAACTCCTCCACTGAAGTACTCTCTCTGGCATACCAATCCGATTGATGAAGTGGCTGGCGAGCAACTTGATCCTTGACGAATGTGCTAAGTAACACCTCTCCGTCATCATCTGACAAACCCTCAACGTTTTCTGACAAGAAATTAGCAAGCTGAGGAAGAGTAAGTCTGCAGTAATGAGGTTGGCACACTTCAAATTCATCTTAACAGTTAATCCAAAAGTCCTCAATTGCTGGCCTCTGTGACTAACTTTGCTCCAACCGAGTTGCATAATGACCCAAAGGATCATAGGAGCGCTTCTCATTGAGGTACCTGAGATTGAGTTTTAAAAACTCATTGGTCATTAACTTGCAATCAGCTACTGTCCTGCACTTGTATGTGCGTAGTCCAAAAGTAAAGGTGAATGCTTGCTTATGCCGATTGCGAAGAAAAGAGTGAACCTTGTGAACCTATCTCAGGAACTCCATGAATAGGACCTTATCTGAAGGGTATCTTGGTAGCATTAGAGGTTCTCCGGTGTAACCATACACTCGAATATATGTGAAAGTGGGAAACTGAATAAAGCAATCCGCCCAACTTTCCATTGCTGATTTTGCCTCTGGTGAAATTCTGATGTGCATCTCATTATCAAGGTCTCTGACTGTCTTCATTAGGAAGTGATCATTCACTTGTTTGAAATCCTGTTCAGCCTTTGAGAACTCCAATTGTGTGAAATATTCGTGAACATGCTGAACACCAAGAGTTCCGCTGGGCTTCAAAGTTCTAAAACTGCCTTGGAATGCAATTAAGTAGACCAGATAAGAAACCATGTGAAACTCGTGGATTTTAAGGAATCCTGTGATTTGCTGGTGAAGACACTTGTTGATCAACATAGCCTAGTCAAAGTGTTTCTTATTACAAATAATTTAGGAAATGACATAGAACATCCAAGGGCGAGAAATATGAGCTTCCTCTTGACCTGAAACTCGGTTGAGCAAGGTAATCAAAATAGCAACTTCGTCCTTGAACTCCCCACGTCCAACCTTCTTTGGCATGTTAGTTTTTTGTTCCTTCAACCACCTTTGTGCAACCTTTTTTTGAGATCTTTCCTTGTCTCCCTGCCATATCTTGTCACATTCATCCATGGATATGAGGAAATTGTCAGTACGAGATGGAATGGCAAAGCACTTCTCAATGCCCCTCGGTTTGAGGCTGCAAATAACCTGCCCATCAGCTGATTGGATTTGTCATGAAGATGAGTTGTAATCCTTAATGCAAGCAATGACGAACTCGAGATCAAACATCGTGATGGGAATAGAGGTTGCTACCAACAATCTGGAACGCTCAAGGTTTTTGACTGTCGTGTTGTCAGTGCCTTCCAACATGCTTAATTTGACCACTGGATAAACATATCCCAAGTCTGTATCAAAGGTTTTCAAAAAGTCGTGAACTAAGACTGATTTCGCCTTGTATTCTATTGGGTTGAACTGCATTTTGAAAATCTGCACTTTTGACTGTAAAGTCGGATATGTTTGGGTAAACTTAAGAAAAAGCTCAAAAAAGCTCTAGTTGAGGCTAAAAATAGCCAATTGAGGGAAAAAATTTAGGAATTTTTTTGAAACGTGGGTTTTGTAGAGAATGAAATTTAAGCAAACCCAGATTGTTAGAAACTTGAAAAAATGAGTTTTACTAAAGCATGCAAAGGCTTTTCAGTCAAGAATTGCAGTGGCTTCGGGGGCAATTTTTCCGAAGAAAAACTGACAGATGGGTTTTGTAGTTGTTGATGAACTAAATGGACCCAGATTATCTGTTTTTCAAAAAGATGAGTTTTCGGCCCACACGCAAAGGAATCTTCGAAATAAAAACATAGTGCTTCAGAAATGGAAGTAGCGGGGCAAATTTCTCGAAAAAATCCAAGACATGGGTTTTGCTGTTGAGAGCATATAGTGGAAAGGGGATCATTAGATGAAATATACTGAAAGCTGGAAATACAATATGAAGATGGCTCAGCTGATTAGCTAGAAATGCAATGCAACTTGACCACTTATTTAGCGGGAGTGGAAATACAAAGTACTAAAATGGAAATGTCTGGGCGGCTAGCCGACCCCTTCCACTTTTCAGTGGGCAATACAGAAAAGTAAAGTGCTGAAATGAAATAGACAGCAAGGCCTGTCTCTTTGTGATGAACCCTGCTGGCTTACAACTCAAACCCCTGTATTTTCTTATCTTATTTGTGTTTTTTAGTTTTTTAGAGAAAGTTTATAGACAAAAGAGAAGGGGCACATCATATAAAATGCTCATAAAATGTAAATCTGAGCTATTTTCTACAGAATGAAAGTGTAAAAGATATTATTTAACTGAAACAAATAGATCACAAATGATACACATACCCGAAAGCTTCCAGATTATTTATTTAAAAAGATAAGTCCAGCTTGCCAGCCAAGATGGTGAAAATTGACAAAATCCAGTGTAGGAAGCTACAGATTGCAAAGTCCAGCTTGGAAACTGTGGCAGATGAAAGGTATAAGCCAGACGCCAAAGAAGATGAAGAGAAACCCTCAGAAAGGAAGGCGTTTCTCCTAGAAAGTCCAAATGCCCTTGCACAAAGAGCCACATACTTCAAGCAAAAAGCCAGAATTTCCAACTCAGAAGGTACGGCCATGAAGTAGAATCTCTGCCAGATGAAAGGAAGACGCCATCTCTCAAACCCTCCTGAAAACTGATAAGGAAACTCAATAGAAACACAGATCAAGCTCAATAGAACCTCTGAATGAAGCTCTCACCAATGCACTAATTCGACTGGTCTCTCACAGTCTTAGAAATGTTCAACACTGAAGAGATTCTGTTCTCCAATGGAAATATTGCTCAAACCTTGATCACAGAGGAAAGCACAGAAGAAACCCAAGGCAAAGTCGAAATATTCAAGAAGTGAGTTTCTCATTGCCAAAATGCCTTATATTCTAAAAGGCACGCATTTTCAAGAAAGGACGCCACTTTCATCATTTAAATCTTTTAAATCATATTTAATTCACTTTTCAATAGTTCCAAATTAAATACTTGGGTGCCCATTTCAATGCATAAGTGATTTAATTTTAAATCACCCTTTTATGAATATTTAAGTGATATTAAAAGAATAAAGTCAATTTGACTTTATAATAAAGTATGAAATTAATATAACTTAAATCACTTAAATAATCATAACTTCCTCAAAACTCCATATATCTTTGTGCCATCAGAAGCTGTCAACTCTTGAATTGCCAAGGCCTACAGTGAACCAATCACTGAGCTCTGAAAATGAGAACGACCAACTCCTCCAGAAAATACCACGGACCCTCTAACCAATCCAGTTAGCCCACAAGGGTCCAAGAAATAGGCTAACACACTGTTCCCGAGAACTGACTAGAGCGGGGACATCACAATCTGCCCTCCCCGAATTTGCTTGTCCACAAGCAAACTCAAAGCCGGATGCTGAAGAATACTGTCACTCTCCCAAGTAGCATCCTCTGTCGGCAGATCTTTCCACTTCACCAGATATTCCTTGATAACCCGCCTCCGAAGATGACGCTCTCTGGAATCCAGAATGGCCTCAGGTATCAAAATCAATTTCCCCTCATCATCCAGGGGTGGTAAATCTGAAGGAGTCACCTGCTATCCCAACGCCTTTTTGAGGCGCGTCACGTTGTGAACCTTGTTGCTCACCGGTAAATCTAACTCATAAGCCACATCACCAACACGTCTAACAACTCTAAAGGGTCCATAGTATCATGGCTTAAGTTTCTCGGCGCCCTTCTTACGAAGAGTGGATTGCCTATAAGGCTGTAGCATCAAATACACCAAATCATCGATCTTGAAAGATCGCTCCACTCGCCTCTGATCAGCATATTGTTTTTGCTGATTTTGAGCTTTCTGAATGTTCTCCCGGAGTGCTCTCATAATGTCTTGGTTCTCCTGTAATAGATCCCCAACACTAGGTACTCTGTTGTCACTTAGCAACAAATCTAGAAAGCTCGGAGCATCATATCCATATAATGCTCGGTATGGTGTCATCTGAATACTCATGTGATGAGTGGTATTGTAGCAATACTCACAAAGGTATAACCACTTCACCCATGCCTTCTGCTGCCCTGAACTGTAATTCCTCAAGTATTGCTCCACCCATTTATTAACTATCTCAGTCTGCCCATCTGTCTGTGGGTGGTAGCTGGTGCTTGGAGTGAGCTCTATCCCGCAAAGTTTGAATAACTCCTGCCAGAAGTTACTCAAAAACCTGCTATCTCTGTCATTGACTATGCTTCGAGGCAACCCGTGCAACTTGAATACCTCTCGGGAAAACAAGTCTGCCCCCTGAATAGCTGTGTGAGTAGTAGTGATTGGGAAGAAATGAGCATACTTCGTCAATCTATCTACTACCACAAAAATGTTGTCCTTCCCTTGAGCTTTCGGCAAGCTCGTAATGAAGTCCATCGACAAGCATTCCCACTTCCTCTCAGGAATAGGAAGCGGCTAGAGTAATCCTGCAGGGTATGTATGTTCTTGCTTGTTCTGCTGACAAACAAGGCATTCCCTGGCATACTGAAGAACAAATGACTTGAGACCTTTCCAAGAGAATCTCTCCCGTACCTGCTTGTAGGTCTTAAAGTAACCAAGATGTCCTGCCATAGGTGAATCATGAAATGATCTCAATACTCTGTCCCTCATATCAAAACCTAGGACTAGAAATATCCTCCCTTTGTAAATGATAAGATCATCTACAAGTGAGTATCTGTCATCTTGTGCTGCCCCATCCACTATGCTAGAAGCCCACGGGTTCTTAGCATACTCCGCTACTATCATGTGTCTCCAGTCCTCTGCAATCTGTGTAATGGAGCTCAATTGTGGACGGTGAGGTAATGCATCAACAACCACATTCTGAGTGCCCTTGACATAGGAGATGTCAAAATCATAGGATTGAAGTTTGCTAACCCATTTCTGTTGTCTTTCATTCAAATCCCGCTGCCCAAGAAAATGTTTCAGACTATTGTGATCGGTTTTAACACTGAATTTACTACCAACCAAGTATTGCCTGAAGTTGGCCATGGCATGCATGATGGCCAACATTTCCTTGTCGTAGATGTTGTAGCTCCTTTCAGGACCTCTTAGCTTCCTACTTTCAAAAGCTATAGGGTGTTGATCCTGCATGATGACTGCACCAATACCCTCACTACTAGCATCACAATGTAGCTCAAATGGTTTGGTGAAGTCTGACAAAGCCAAAACTGGACATGTAGTCATGAGAAGTTTGAACTTCTCAAAGCACGCCAATGCAAGAGGTGTCCACACAAAGGCTCCCTTCTTAGTCAAATCAGTTAGTGGCGCAGCATGTCACGAGAATCCACTAACGAACCGACGATAGAAGGCAGATAATCCTACAAACCCCCTGAGCTGTGTCAATGTCTCAGGTGTAGGCCAACTAATGATAGCACGAACTTTCTCTGGATCCATGCTGACTCCCTCACTGCTGATGATGTGACCCACATACAAAAGTTCTCCCAATCCCAGTGCACACTTGGATTCCTTGGCGTACAAGGACTCCCTATCCAATATGCTCAATACTGCATCCAAATGAACTATGTGTTCCTCCCAAGACTTGCTGTAAACCAGTATGTCGTCGAAGAACACCAAAACAAATTTCCTCAAATGAGGATGGAAAACCTTGTTCATTGTGGACTGAAATGTGGCTGGAGCGTTGGTTAAACCGAATGGCATAACCAAGAAGTCATAGTGTCCACAGTGGCATCAGAATGCGGTTTTCTCAATATCCTTTCTTCGGACTCTGATCTGATGGTACCTAGTCCTCAAATCAATCTTTGAGAAATAGCAAGCTCCATGTAGCTCATCTATTAACTCGTCAATCCATGGAATAGGATACCTGTTCTTTATAGTCTTCCTGTTGAGCATCCTGTATTCAATACACATCCTAAGTGTACCATCCTTTTTCTTCACCAAAACAACTGATGAAGCAAAGGGTGACTTATTCGGCCTAATGTGCCCCATAGCTAAAAGTTTCTTAATAGTTTTCTCAATCTCATCTTTTAAACGTTTGGGGTGCTGGTAAGGAGTGATCATGATCGGTTTCGTGCCCTCATCCAACTCTATAATATGCTCAATACCTCTATCAGGAGGTCTACCTGGTGGAATAGCACTGAAAACCTTGGCATGTTTGATTCGGAGTTCCTGTACATCTGGATGGTAAGAAGAAGTTTGTTGCTCCAACTGTGAAGGCATTAACTTGCACTCTGCTGCCCAATCTACCATGTCGTGTCGAATCAAACGTTCCATTCTCCGGAGTGAAATTTCTTTTTCATTGCTGTCCTTGATGGCTTTAAGAACATGATTTGTGCCATCAACTCTGAATTTCATCTCCATGTCATGCAAATTAAGTGTGAACGTTCCTATTGCATGAAGCCACTTCATGCCGAGAACTATATCAGTTCCTCCCATGTTCACAACATAAAAATCTGCCTTAACCTCAAAATTGTTGAGTTTCATTGGCAAATCCAGAATCATCCTCTCATAGTTGAGAGTGTATCCATCTGCAACCTTCACTCGAATGCTTTCAAACTGCTGAGTTTGAATTCCCCTTTTCTCCACTAACCGTGAATCAATAAAATTGTGGGTTGCACCTGTGTCCAAAAGAGATATCACTCTTTGACCCGCCAAGATCCCACGAAGCCTGAAAGATCCCTCTTTCTGCATGCTGGACATATAAGCCTCCTGTAGCTCACTCTCTACCTCAATTTCTGCCTCATTTTCTGATTTGTTGTACCCCAAAATTAAAATTTTTGTTACACTTAGACATTTTGAAGAAATGAGTAAAAGTCTAGTTAAATTAGTCAAAAAGGTCAAAATTTGGGTGTGCATGTCTTGCATGAAGGGGTAAAACACAAAATTTTCAAAATCTGATGATCTAGGTCTGCTGAGAGCAGCTTAATCTACAAAACCCAGATCTCAGTTTTTCATCTCTACTTTTTAGGAAAACTGCTACTTTTAGAAATTTTCTAAAATTAGTAACGTTTTCTGGGTTTCTTTGGAAATGAATACTGGCAAAACTTTCTAAAAATAGAAAGTTGGTCCGTCAGGGTTCAAACTGATTTTGATTGGCTCAAATTACGTCCATATCAGGGTGGTGCAGTCAGAATCTCAAAAAGATCAGTTTTGCCCTACTGGGTCTATTCTGCTTTTTCAAAAGCATATCAGGAGCTCCGAGGTCATCAATAGAGGTCAACCGGCTGCCAGGTGTCAGATTCAACATTTAGAGCATTCAACAGAAGGCGAGATGATGAGCAAGCACGAAGAACGAAGCAAAAGGTGAAAAATGATGAAAATTTTCTAACACTGCCAGACTTGGGCGCCCCAAAAGAGAATAGGCGTCCATCTTTTTAGGGCACTAAAAGATGAAATTAGGGTTTATGCCTTCAACCAAAGTTTTTCAGTTCTCTGCCAGCTCCGCGACGAGTCCGACAGTGCAGTCATCAGATTATCTAGTCATCCGGGATTCGAAGCTGAACAGGGACGATTAACACAGAAGTTAGAATGGACAAAATAAGAAATATCAAAATTTGACTAAGTTTGGTGACTTTGGGTGCCCCTGGTGAAGAAGGGCGCCCAACTTTTTAAGGCATCCAAATTAGCAGTTAGGGTTTGTGAAGGTGTTTGATCTCTTCAGTATTCAGCTAGCTTCGTGATGCCTGTCTTCGTCAGATCTTTCGACTGGTCGTTCTCTGGCAAATTCAGATCGAAGTCAAGGATACAGAATGAGGGTTTCAAACTTGAAGATGAAATCAGATGAAAAAATGGCAAGTCTGGAAGGTTTAGGCGCCCCAGGAGAGAAGAGGCGCCCAAGTTTTCAAGGGCTCAAACAGATGAATTCATAGATGAGGCTCTAACGTGATCTCTTCACAGTTGATCCAGCTCTCCAACGAGATATCCAGCACGTCAATTGGAGGTCGCAGTCGCCGGATATTAAGCATCGAACAGAGGATCTGATGAGGGCTAAGAACCAAAATTCAGAAGCAAACGAGAGAAAGTGAAAAATAAACTAAGTCTGGAGAAGATGGGCGCCCCCAGCCAAGATGGGCGCCCAAGCTTTTGAGGGCCTAAAAATCACTATTTGGCGAAGTATCTCTTAGAAGACCCCTCTTAATATCTCGTTAGCTTCGCGATGAGCATAATAGGCAATCAATCCGACACCCGAGTCACCAGATTTGACGAGATCATCTGTAGAAGAGGAGTCAATGAAGAAATTGAAGATCATAAAGATGGCTAACTTTGGACAAAATGGGCGCCCCTGGAAGGAAAAGGCTCCCATGAATTCGAAGGCCAAAATGAAGGTTTTAGCTAGAGACGCCTCCAAAACAACCTTCTCAGAATCAATCAGGCTTCGCGATGAATCCTTCAGCCTGTTCGTCGGATAAGTCTGCAAGTCGGAAATCGAAGGCGAAGTAGGAGGTCAAAATGAAGAAAAGTTGAAAATGCCAAAAATTTGACTAACTCTGCTTAAAGTGGGCGCCCTTGGTGAAGAAGGGCGCCCATCTTCTCATGCCTTAGAAAATTTTTCGAGATTTTCGAAGTTTTCAAAATTGCAAGTGAAGGAAAGCGTCCAAGTTCAATGAAGCTAAGATTTTAGGGTTTTGGGAATAAAAGCAAAAGAAAGCAAAGCAAAAACAAAACCCTAAGTCTATTTAACACCTCTCTTTCATGTTATTTTTATTATTTTTGCAGGTAGCATTCAGAGGAGAAAGTTGGAGCAACAAGTTTGAAGATTTTTTATGATCCAAGAATTCATATTTGCTGGTTTTTCATTAGATTTTTCAGATCAGCAAGCATAAACGCTTACTTTTTCAAGCTTTTTCATCCAGAAGATCAAGTTTTTTCAAAGAGAAGACCAAGGTTTTCCATTTTTCAGCCATTTGGGTCTTTTCACCTTATTCTTCTGAAGGAAATTTTCAAGAACTTCATCAAGTTGCAGCAGTTGCTTTTATTTTGCATGTTAGTGAAATCCTCAGTGCATTCAGTTTTCAATCATCTGGGTCCTTTCCAATCAGTCTTTTGAAGAAAACCCATATCACAACGTTTTTCAAGAAAGTTCCAAATTCTAGGGTTGGCTGCTTTTTCAATCAACCATCAGGGTTTTGCAAATCTGATCATCTGGGTCCGTTTCTAATCATATTCTGAACAAAACCTAGGTGCCAGCTATTTTCGGGAAAAATTGAAGAAATTAGGGTTTGCTGCTTTTTCAGTTAAAATTCAAAATTTTCAAAAACAGACAATCTGGGTTGTCTTGCAATGAAATTCTGAGCAAAACCCATATCTCAGAATAATTTTCAAAAATTTTGTCCGTTGGAGCAAGAAAATCAGCATTCTAAAAATAGAAATTGCTCAAAACTTGTCAGAACTAAGGCGAGTTTACAGTCATTCTTCAAGTTTTCTAAAATGGACTACACTCCCAATGTGTTGAAGACTGAATCAGCCCTTTATCATGATTACATCAAAACCGCTAAGACAGACTTGCATCATATCAAGCCGGTGTTCAATCTGCATGCCTTGGAGAGCGCAGGCAACACCTCAATCAGGAGCCTGGGACATTCTGGACTCCTTGCAGCAGCATCAATTCCTATAGCAGTTCAAAGTCTCAAGTTCGTAATCGCTTGCATTAAGCATTACAATCCGACTACCATGCAGATCCAATCAGCAGATGGCAGATTAATTTGTAGTCTGAAGCCTGATATGATCGAGAAGTGTTTTTCCATTCCCCCGTGGCCCGAAAGCGTTACTATCTCAAAAGGTGAATGTGAAAGAATATGGGAGATGCATAAAGACAAATATAGTAAGAAGATTGCACAAAGATGGATGAAAGAAAAGCATAAAACATTGCCTAAGAACGTCAGGCGAGGAGAGTTTAAGGATGAAATTGCTATCATTATCACCTTGCTCAATAGGGTAACTGGCTCAAAAGATGCCACCAAGTTTCAACCTTGGATGTTTTACGCCATACCCCACATCATGAAGAAAACCGAGTTCTATGATTGGCCTACCTTGATCAGTGATAGCATACATCAGCAGATGACATAATACTTTCAATTTCATGTATTCCATATGGTGTCGTACCTAGTCTACTTGGTGGCCTATCAAGGTCAATTCAGAGGGTTGAACACCGAGGGATCATTGAGTGTGCAGCATATATATAACTACTATCCCCAGTTGGAATTCACGAAGTCCCTGCATCACTACAAGAGAGTGAACGAGGCTTTTCTGATGTACACTGTGTGGGACCTGGACAATGAGTTGCATGTCTGTATATCTTCAGTTGCCAGGGCAGCGATGGTGGAGTGGGCGGATTGGTTTATACAGTTTCCCACCTTCACCTATCTCAGGGTCTATGGCTATTCGGGTGCCCCGCTCATGTTACCAAGGTATCCGTCAGATGAGGTCGTCTTCATGGAGTTCTTGAGGCAAGCACACGATGTTCATACAATCTTGAGGAACAAAAGGAAGCCCTCCCTCCATTTTCCATTAGGGTTGGGAATTTATACATGCAGGACTGCTGCACATGCCAAGACAATGGGAGATGAGTTAGATAAACTCAGCCTCAAGCCTTACAGCGAGAGACGATCATTTGATCCTCATTGTGTCTACGCTGGCCCACTTGAGAAGAACTATGATCATATATCCTCCCTTGACGATTTTTGGGCTAATTGTGCGGATAAGTTCAAGATGCGGAGGCGTAGTTACAACAGGCTCACTCTCCACCAGATGAAGGACTGCTTAAATGAAGATATAGAAGGGTTATCGGATGATGATGAGGATGTGCTTCTCCCGATGTATACTCAGAAGCAAATTGAAGATCAGCCCCTTCCACAAGTTAACTGGGCTAATAAAGAGTCACTCTCAGTTGAAGACAGGACAAGACAAGTCCTTGAGCACAGCAAGGTTTTCCTAATCCTTAAAAGGAAAAACTCCATTCCAGTAGCAGAGCCACCAAGGACAATTCCCTCTTCTTCCAGAGCACAGTCAAAGGGAAAGGGTAAAAGTCAGTCCCAAGAAGGTGTCAAAGGTAGTAGATCAAATAAAAATGTAAGAAGAAGGTTAGACTTCTCAGGCATAGTCATACAGGAGCAGCCTACAGTTGATTCAGAAGCTCTTCCTGACGAGCCCGTACTTCAGAAAGAAGCAGAGGAGCTGCCTTCAACACATGTTTCTGTACCTTTGACAGGGTCTTCACCGATTCACATTGACCTTGATATTGAAGATGATGAGGAAGTTACAGTTGCACCTCCTAAGGAAGTTAGTAAAGATACTACCGTGTCTTGGCTTGAGAACTCCTTAGGAAGGGTTAGGAGAAGGTCTTCATATTAGGTGAATGTTGATGATCTCGATAACATCTATCAAAAACCTCCTAAGAAGAAAGCAAAGAAGCAAGTTCACTTTGATAGGAATCCTGATAACGAGATAGTCATGGAGACTGCATTGCCCCTAGAAGACAAGAACAGGGATGAGGTGAATATGGATGATTTCGTCATGATCAAGGCTAATCTTGGTAGAAATACCAGACATGCGGATTTGAGTCTTTTCAGAGTTGTGTCCGAAAATCTTCAAGAAAGAGTGCTTAAGGATGGAGAAGACAAGACAGACCTCAAGGCTAAAAATCAACAGCTCAGGGTTTTCATTTCTAACCTTGTCCATGGTTCTTCACAGGCAACCCAGTTGCTGCCCCAGATTTTAGAGACACCAACTGATCATCATCAGCTAAGACAGCTGGTCATATGTGGGAAAGAAACTCAAGAGTGGATCGAGAGCTTCATTGTCAGAGGAAGGGAGATCTTGGCACGGATGTTCCAGTTAAGAGAAAACGCTCATGAGCTACGTCAAGGTATCCAAGGGTTTGAATAAACACTGGCTGAAGTAAGACCAAGGCATGAGATCATCATTGCTGATTTAGACACAACCTATGGTTCGGCAATTTCAAAAGAACACAAGAGACAAATCCTTGCTTGGAGAGAGCGTCATGTTTTCAAAGTTAAAACCTATGAGAGGATATCCGAAGAATTCATCGTCTACAGACAAAGGATGATTGAAGCTCTTCTTTTCATCAGTGAGTTCATCACAGAGATTCCTTCTCAGTACAGTCTTGAAGATGGTTCCTACGTCGGGCTTGATGAAGTGCAGGATCAATTCCAGAGTGTTGTTCGTAGTTGCAATCCAGTTGGTGGAAGGATAGGTCATATTTCGATGATGTCAGCAAAGTTTGGTAAAGCGGCCAATGAGGTCAAAGATTTCCTTAGGTTTTTTGCAGATGCTCAAGATATTCTAAAAAAGCGGTGTTTTGCTATTGAGGGCATAGATGCATTGAACCGAGACACAATTTCCAACTTCCTAGCGGATGTGATCGAACTTGAAAACAACTTTCTTCTAGAAGCTTTCTTTCCCGCTTTCTTTCTATTCTTGGAATAATTCTTATCCATTCTTTGAGAAGAGAAAGAAGATAAAATGTAATAGTTGGCGTTTCCCGCTTTTTCTGCTTTCTAGGGTTTTAGATGTTATCTTCTTTCTAGAATTAGTAATAAAGCTTGCTTGCTGAGTAAGCCCTAGATTGTGAAAGGAAGGAGATTTTAGGGTTCCCTACTCCTCTGCTTCTCTATAAATAAGAGCCTTTGCTCATTAGTTTCTTTAACCATGCTAGTGAGAACAAAACGCTGAGCCTATTGTGCCTTCTATTTGTTACTCAAGTATTGTTCAATTGTGTTGGGATAAGCAAATTGTTGAGCCTCTTTAGCCAACAAGGAGTTACTGTGATTGCTGTTTCTATTGTGTAAGAGCAAGATTGCAAGCCTCTTTAGCTGCAATTTTCTTGTTCAAGGCATGTTAGAAGTGAGTTTTGTTCTAGAAATTTGAGTAATAAAATCATGAGCCTCCTTTGCCTTGGTCCAAAATCTTAGATTTCCTTTATTTATCTTCTACTTTTATGATCTTGATTTGAACTTGCATTGAAGTGTGTAGATGTTTGTTGGGAGAGAGTTTATTGAAGTATTTTGTCAAAAATCAACCCCGTTCATTTCTAGTTTCTCTTGCTCTGCTTATTACTTGAGAAGTTAGAAACGTCTTTAGTCTAAGTTAGTCGTAGTTGAACTTCTTAAATCAGAAAATCTCAGCTGCGGCATTTGTGTTTAATAAACCTTGTGCTCTAAGCTGATCAAAAAGATAGGCAACTTAGTTCTTAGTTTACTTTCTTTCAACACCATCAGCAAGAGGGAGCTTCCCCTCCTAATTTGAAGAGCAATTTATCTATGCATAGCTATCCGTTTCAAATACGCATACCAGAGGTACGAATTTAAACGCCAACAGTTTTCTGGCGCCCACCATAGGGCACGAGGCATTAAACAACAAAGAAAGCTTAGGCTTTATGTCACGGGTATGATTATCTGGCGTCCTACTACTCCAGTTGAACAGCCTGATCTTAGACCTCCAGTTATCTAGCCAAGTTTCCAGATAATTGAAGGAGAGCAAGTAGACATTGTCAGCAGCCTAAGGAGTTTCATCTTTGAGAAGGAGACCCCTGCTTAGTGGAGAAACGTTGTTGTTATTCTAGACAAAGAGGAAGAGAAAGCCGATATTGCAGTCGGAAGACCTGTCTTGCCACCACCCGCGTGGGACTAGACAATCTTGGCGTACATAGTCTATACAAGGAGGAGAACAAGAACAAATCCACTCTTCCAAGAAGAAGTTGATCCTTTCCTTCCGCAAACACATCCTACACAAGTTGGAGAGTCATCCAACACAGTTCCTAAGTTCGACGCAATTCCTGAGTTCAATATCGTACCTGTGTTCGAGGAAGAACCCGAAGCAATGGGTGACAACAACAACAACGATGACCACAACAACCGCAATCGCAATCGGAGAAGAGGTCCCCCACTGCCTTGGGGTGACCATATTGGACCTTTGGCCTTAGGAGCAAATCATGAATAGCCTAAAGGGTCAAGGAAACACTTTCCACGGTTCCAAGGTGATGGCAGTCAACATCCCGACGATCATCTTTCAGCCTTTTCAACGGCTTGTGCTATTTTGCATGTAGCTCATGAAGATATTGTTGTACGTCTCTTTGTTGAGACTCTCGCGGGAGCTGCTGCAGAATGGTTCAATCACTTGGAGCCAGGTTGCATAACCAACTGGAATACTATGACTGAAAAGTTCCTTGTGAGGTTCAAGCCAACTGAAGATAGCCACCAGTTGTTCGCTCAGCTCTCAAATTCAAAGGAGGAGGACAATGAACCAATGAGGGAGTTCGTGGCAAGGTTTAACCGCCTAGTCACTCGTCTTTCATATACCCTCAATCCATCGCCTGATATCCTATTGAGCAGTTTTGTCAACGCGCTTCCATCAGAGATAGCTTTTATCCTGAGATCAGCCAATGAGACAGAATTGGGAGACGCACAACAAGGTGCCATAGAGATTGAAGAAAACATGATCACTTCAGGAAAGATTAGAGGAGATGCTATTAGGCCTTTGGTTCAGAGTTCTGCTGATCCGTTACTTCAAAGGGTTGCTAATGAAGTAACTATTCTCAAGAGACAATTACCAATCCAGCCCACGCCTCTTGCTCAAGTTGCACCACCACCGGCTTTGCTTGTGCCGCAACCATATCAAGTGCCACAGTAGCCTTATGAACCTCAATAGCCGTATCAGCCGAGGAGAAATAATTTTCAGCCTTACAACAATTACAGGTCAAGAGGGCCACCTCCACCAAGGCAAGCGGAGACAATACACAAAATGTTGTATTTTGCTCTTTTCATGATTCCACTGAACATATCGGCGCCACTTGCCCCGAAAATGTCAGAATGAACGAGATAATGGGATATGCCGAAGCTACACCTGCACCAAGTTTCGTACCAACTCCAAGTTCGAATGTTGTCTTACCTCAATCGGACAACTTCGATGGCGACTCCGCAACGGGCTACTTTGAAAGTGAACCCGATTTTGACGATCAAGAAGATGTTCGTCAGTACTCTCTTGCAGTAAATCCTAAGAATCATACAACTCCTGTGTTCACTAGAGCTCAGCATTTGAGGGCGCACAAAGAAGAAGAGAGACTGAAAGTACCAAAAGACAAAGAAAAAGGAAAAGAAGTAGCTTCTACTTCAAATGTTAAGTCTTCTAAAGAGAACACGAAAGCAGTTGTTGAAGACTCGTCTTCAGCAAATTTTGATATTGTAGATTCTTTGATGAAGAACAAAGTGCAGATTTCTCAGTTAGAGTATCTCCAAGATCATCCAGAGCAAGTGGACCGACTTCTCAAATTTGTGAAGAAAGGACCTACCAAGCAGCCCACATTGCTTGAATCATCCGTTCCGGCAGAAGACAAGCCTAAGCCCTTCTATATTTCTCTGTATATAGGGGGTTACAAATTGAGCAATTGTATCATCGATTCCGGAGCTTCAGACAACGTCATGCCTTTACAAGTGATGAATGCTCTAGGACTTTCGTGCACCAAGACTAGGGACAAATGTTACTCACTGGAGTCCAAGTCGGTGCCGTTAGTCGGACAATTAAAAGATGCTCAAGTAAGGTTGGCGGCCTGTCCTCAAAAGAAAATCATGATGACCATCTTGGTAGCTGACATTCCAGCGAGCTACGAGATGCTATTAAGCAGAAGCTTTTGCAAGGACCTCGGTGGAGAGATTCAAATGGACTGGTCTTCTGCGAACATTCCATTAAAGAATGGAACTTTCAAGATGGAACCAAAACCCAAATCTTGATTTGTGGTCGTGAAGTCTCAAGATCCTCAAGCTCAAGTTCTATATCAAGAAATGGGTCTTGGTTCTTACGCCATGCTGTCAGAAATTCCTGAAGAAAGTCAAGAGATCGCGTGTACCGTAGAAAAATCAGCAGAAGATCCTAAGTTGTGGACTTTACAGTTCGATGGTAGTTGTTCCACTGCTGGTTCGAGAGCGAGAGTTGTGATAAGTTCTCCTGAAGGACAGTTGTATCCATTTGCATACCGCTTGCAATTTGAATGTACAAACAACACGGCAGAATATGAGGCGCTTTTACTAGGTCTCAGAAATGCAAAGGACATGGGTATCAAACATCTTAGGGTTGAAGGTGATGTAGAGCTTGTTGTAAAGCAAGTCAGAGATCAATTTAGAGTGAAAGCAGATCGTCTTCGACACTACAGAAATAGGGTGTGGAATGCAATAGATTGGTTCGAAGCATTTGATATCAAGTACATTCCACGTCTAGAAAATAGCAGAGCAGATGCCCTTGCGGTATCAACTTCACTTTTCATGCCACATTCTAACTTTCATCAGAATGCATTTGCCATTGAGTTAATATACAGGCCAGCTGTACCTGACAACTGTGATAATTGGCAAGTCTTTAACGACGATGAACACATCAAGGAGTTTCTTGCTATGGGAGATAATTTCAAAGAATTGTTCTTTGAGGGTAGTTCATTCACTCATAGAGAAGTAGTAACAGAAACCTCCGATGCACCAAAGATTGCTGAAGACAAAGAAGATCCAGAAGAACCAGATACAAGCATTATCCAGTTGAAAGGAAATAAAATTCCCAAGGGCTTGGTTTCCTTGTAGAACATTTTTGACAGGGATGACAGATATATACAAGATCAGAGAAACTCAAGCGAAAGAACCTCTGCCGAATATCAACAAATCAATATTGGGACAGTTGACAAGCCTAGGCTTGTTAATTTTGGTACATGTTGTACTGCAGAGGAAAGCGAAAGGTTCATCTCCTTGTTCAAGCGATATCGAGATGTCTTCGCCTAGTCATATGAAGATTTGAAAGTTTTTACACCAAGAGAATTGTCTCACACAATTCCTCTTCAACCTGAAGCAAAACCCTTCAGGCAAAAGCAAAGACACTACAATCCGCGGATTCAAGATACCATCTACATGGAAATCCAAAAGATGGTGAATGCAAAGATCATCTTTCCGATCCATCATTCCACCTGGGTGTCGAATATAGTTCCTGTGCGCAAGAAGAACGGAGAAATCAGAATTTGCGTCGATTTTAGGAACTTAAATCAATCATCGCTCAAAGATAATTATCCTTTGCCGATCATGGAGCACACTTTACAGACGGTTACCGGTTCAGAGATGCTGTCCTTATTGGATGGTTTTTCTGGTTACAATCAAATAGCAGTAGCTGAAGAAGACTAGTTCAAGACGACATTCACAACCCCATAGGGTACATTTGCCTATGAAAGAATGCCCTTCAGCCTCATCAATGCCGATGCTACTTTTCAGAGAGCCATGGATTTGGCATTTGGAGACTTGAACAATAAAGTAATTGTTGTCTATCTAGACGACCTCACTATTTTCTCGAAGATACAAGAAGATCATTTTTCGCATCTAGGGAAGGTCTTCGAGAGATGCAGATATCACAAAATATCACTGAACCCCAAAAATTCTATCTTCGCGGTGACGGAAGGCAAGTTGCTTGGCCACATCGTCTCCAAGGAGGGAACTCGAATTGACCCAAGCCGGGTCGAAGGTATCAGAAGTTTGTCTCTTCCAACAAGCAGAACAGGGGTACATTCTTTCTTCGGTAAGGTAAATTTCATACAAAGATTTGTGCCAGATTTTTCTGAGTTGACTAAAGATATATCTGCTATGATGAAAAAGAAGACAGTTTTCAAGTGGACAGAAGAAGGCAAGAAGGCGTTTGCAGCAATAAAAGAAGCCATCAGTCGAGCTCCAGTGCTAGTCCGTCCTGATTTTGAAAAAGAATTTATCCTTTATTGCTACGCATCAGAGCATACTCTGTCTGCCATTCTGACACAGAAGTTAAATGAAGAAACTGAATCTCCAATAGCTTTTATGAGCTGTAGTTTCAAGGACATCGAATCAAGATACTCTCAGATTGAAAAGAATGCCTATGCGGTGGTTCGAGCTGTAAAGAATTTTAGATTTTATATCCTGAATACTCACACCATTGTATATGTCATAGATCCAGCAGTGAAAAGTGTGCTAACTCAACAGGAGATGGGCTCCAAAAGAGGAAACTGGGTCGCGAAAGTTCAAGAGTATGACTTGGAGATCAAGCCAACCAAACTCGTCCACGAGAGAGGTCTTTGTCAATTGATAGTAGAGGATGGTGATAAGAAGCTTCAAGCCAAAGGTATACCTGAGATTGAACCTAAAGTTAAGGAAGATCTTCCAATGGTCTTGCTGATTGAATCTTCGGGAGAATGGTTTACTGAGATATGGTATTACCTGACATACGGTGATTGTTCGAATCATCTGAACAAGCAACAAAAGAGAACGCTTAAGCTGAAAGCACAGAATTATGTTATCATCAACAATGTTTTGTACAAGCGGGGCCTTGACGAAACCTTTTTGTTGTGTGTTACCAAAGATCAACAACGGCGCTTGCTGGAAGCCTTCCACAATCAAGCATGCGGAGGTCACTTTTCTTCAAAGGGGCGCATCATATAAAATGCTCATAAAATGTAAATCTGAGCTATTTTCTACAGAATGAAAGTGTAGAAGATATTATTTAACTGAAACAAATAGATCATAAATGATACAGATACCCGAAAGCTTCCAGATTATTTATTTAAAAAGATAAGTCCAGCTTGCCAGCCAAGATGGTGAAAACTGACAAAATCCAGTGTAGGAAGCTACAGATTGTAAAGTCCAGCCTGGAAACTGTGGCTGATGAAAGGTATACGCCAGATGCCAAAGAAGATGAAGAGAAACTCTCAGAAAGGAAGGCGTTTCTTCTAGAAAGTCCAAACGCCCTTGCACAAAGAGCCACACACTTCAAGCAAAAAGCCAGAATTTCCAACTCAGAAGGTACGACCATGAAGTAGAATCTCTGCCAGATGAAAGGAAGACGCCATCTCTCAAACCCTCCTGAAAACTGATAAGGAAACTCAATAGAAACACAGATCAAGCTCAATAGTACCTCTGAATGAAGCTCTCACCAATGCACTAATTCGACTGGTCTCTCACAGTCTCAGAAATGTTCAACACTGAAGAGATTCCGTTCTCCAATGGAAATATTGCTCAAACCTTGATCACAGAGGAAAGCACAGAAGAAACCCAAGGCAAAGTCGAAATATTCAAGAAGTGAGTTTCTCATTGCCAAAATGCCTTATATTCTAAAAGGCACGCATTTTCAAGAAAGGACGCCACTTTCATCATTTAAATCTTTTAAATCATATTTAATTCACTTTTCAATAGTTCTAAATTAAATACTTGGGTGCCCACTTCAATGCATAAGTGATTTAATTTTAAATCACCCTTTTATGAATATTTAAGTGATATTAAAAGAATAAAGTCAATTTGACTTTATAATAAAGTGTTAAATTAATATAACTTAAATCACTTAAATAATCATAACTTCCTCAAAACTCCATATATCTCTGTGCCGTCAGAAGCTGTCAACTCTTGAACTGCCATGGCCTGCAGTGAACCAATCGCTGAGCTTTGAAAATGAGAACGACCAACTCCTCCAAAAAATACCACTGACCCTCTAACCAATCCAGTTAGCCCACAAGGGTCCAAGAAAAGGCTAACACATTGTTCCCGAGAACTGACTAGAGCGGGGACATCACACTCTTCCACTTTTTAGTGGGAATGAAAGTAATGAACATAACTGAAATACAAAGATGGTGAGGTCTGTCTCTTCCACTTTCCAGTGGGAATACAAAATGTAAAGTGGAGAAAGTAAAAGAGCTAATCAGTACTACTGATTCAGTGTTACAATGTGATGAACAATCCGCAAATATAGTGAGATTATGATATGCAAAGCTTTCCAAAATGAAAGTAAATGAACTCCAAACTTAAACAAGCTATCGAACTAAGAAAGAAAGCCAAACTGCTCAGAAATCTCAGATCAACAAGCTCCCAATCACATTAAAGTGCCCACAACTTCGCAAGCACACCTCCGAATGATATGAAACAAAGTGCAAAGGATGCCTTGAGACTGGGAGACCAAGATCAATCCCCAAAACAGCTCCAAACAGTCCAGAATATTTAAGCATGCTTCCCAATGCACCAATGGGAGATAGTACAACCTTCAAGGAGAGGGGCGACCAACATATAAAATCAGCAACTTCATATTAAATTGTGAAAATTTGTGAAAGAGGGCACCCAAGGTTGGTGCAAGCATAGGAAGAATACCCAAAACCAACAAAAAATCACGCTAAGAGATACAAGCCAAAATGTGCTTCACCAAACCAGCAACACCAAAAACTGATAAGAACACTCCAAAATTAGAAAACATCATAGTTCATCATCTTCATTAGGCTCAATTTGCTCTTTAGTGTTAAGAATAGTCAATAAATTAGCTAGGTGCTATCTTGCAAGCACAAAACTGAAAGTGGCTACGAGGTATGCGTTCCTCGAATAAAGGGTCTAAAGAAAATTCAGCAACACTTCATTATGTTTGCAATGCATAGTCACAAATGAAGGAAAACTCTCTTATTTATAACTTTCTCCTCCAATTCAAAACCTTTTCCCTCGAATTAGGGCGCCCAAAATGAAATTCACATTCACCATCAAATTTGCATTTGAGTTGCATCTTTGACTCCAAGACTTAGGTGTCCAAAAACATATATCATAAGTTAGATGTCCAAATACATTTAAGTGAAATACGTTATATTTATCCAAATATCTCTCCAAAGCTAGGTATCCAATTTAGCCTTAGCAATATTTCACTTAAAAACTTTTATACTCACTGAATGAAGCATCCAACACAAGCACTGATTTGCCAAAACAAGCTCTAGGAATATTGGAGACCAAAATGCACATACTGCCCTGCCTGAAATAGCCAATGTACTGAGACATTGAGTTGTTGATAAAAATAGCACTGCTAGAACTTACTATAAATAGCATATTGCTAAAAATAGTGATTTCAAATGCATTTTGAGCACAAACCGGGCAGCCATCGCAACTTACTAAAAATAGTAAGTCCAAAAAAGTCACTTGATGCAGATGCATGTTATACCACTCCAAAGCTCTTTGAAAACTCAGAAAGACTCAAAAATCTTTCTGCTAAATTCTTGCATACAACTCTCGAAAACTCCGAAGGAAACTTCGTAGAAAATCGGAAACCCTAATTCTACCTTTGACTAGCCTATGGGCATCTGGGAATAGGCTAACAGTCATTGGAAAGTGTAATGCTAAAAATGGGGACATTATACTTTTCTGATCGTGATTCCTCCTTTCTACGATTTCCCTCTTCTATGGCTTCATATAGGCTCAAATTAGTCTTCCTACGTGCAGCTGGTTTGTCAATAATGAGGAACAATGTTTAATATGCAAAACCTTGATTATTTCTTGCTGTAAGTACTCAAGGATTTTTTAATATGATATTGAAAGTTATGCACTCTTCTAATAGAAACCCTGATTGCTACAATGAATCTTCCTTCAAAACATAAACTTTTGATTTCTTTTCCTTGAAACCCTAACCATTTATTTCTGAAAAGAAATCTGGATATTCTCTTTTTGGATCACTGGATTGAAGCGCAAAGACTGAATGCCCATAGGCTGGCCGGATTCTCATGCTTTGATACAACTGTAATGAACACCGTAGTTTGGCCTTAAAATTTTCGCACTCTTCCCAACAAGCATTTTATCAAACAGTTACATGCATTCTGTTTTGAAGAGCTTTAAACTGAATTGTTTATAAAATCCCCTAATTGTTTGAATCACAATGCCATTCACATATGTTCATAAACTCACATTGACATACACAATAGAGATAATCATAGACAATGTAAACAACAACTACTACTAAGCAAATGACTGATAACAGTCCATTACATGTCTGCTATTACACATGGCATTCCCATAGGTCATTATAACAAACACTTGCCATACTTCTCAGTTGCATAAGGAAAAATTACAAATACATAAGTAATGCAGCTCTAACCTCTGCAATAGCAGGTCATAATAAATAGGTCTGATAATGATAGTCTGCTGCAACTTGAAATGTCCCCAAATAGGCCCACATCCACTTAGAGATTTCAAACACTTAGCTGCTTAGGCAATAGATAGAAGTTCGATGGCCTCCAATACAAATCTGGGCATTAAATACCCTCACGTCCCCTAGCTGGGACTATTCGACCAGCACTAAGAAGATATGAGACTTCTGAACATTCACTCCAAACTGAGATGTTGGCTGTTTTTGCAAAACTGTGATCTGCTTTAAATCCCTTTCCAATCTCTTCACTTACTGGCTACATCTATGCCCAGCAGTCTGGAAAGTTGAATGCCAAACCCTAGATATTGTTGTGGCTGTATTTGGAATGGCTAGGCAATATAAATATGCAGCACTCAGATCCGATGCAAAATTTTGTGCCCTCTTTCATGACAATCCCTGCATTTAATGCTGAACACAAATGATTGCAGCTTCCCAAGAAGTGGCTATAATCTCTTAATCCAAGCACTGATTGCTGATTTTATAACAGCAAACCAATTTACTGCTATTGTTAATTTATGACAGCAAACCCTAGGCTCAGCTGCAAAAATACTTTAGAATCCATTAAAGTGCTAATGTAATTTCTGGATGAAATCACCTCCAGGATTTTAAGGGTTTTTGTCCCCAAAACCTACTTGATTGGTGAGGGTTTTCGTCCTCACAATCCGTTTGCAAACAAGGGTTTTTATCCTTGCAAGGGATTGATTTGCTAAAAGCTCAATCGAAGATATGTAGAGATGAAATAACAAATTTATGCCTTCCCATGAGAAATAAGCCCCTTTATATAGATTTACTTCCCTTTTCTCTCCATTTTAAGTTTTATAATTTGGGCCCCATTCTCTTTATTTTTAACTTTTGGGAAAATAAAACATTATTTTCTATTTCTCCCTTTTTCCCTTCAAAATAAATAAAGTGACTTAAAAGTCTTTGAAAATAATATAATTTTATACCCCATGCCTAGTCGTCACTTTATAACATCAATTTGGCCCCTTAAATACACTTTATGGGACTATTTTAAGTTTATCCCCTTATAATTATTCTTTTAATTATTTGGGATAAGAATAATATTATTTAAGTTGTCCTTATAGAGTACACTTTATTAAATGAGGACTTAAAATAATATTATTTTATTAGTTCCCTTATTTGCCCCTTTCTTCACCTATGGGAAATAAATATAGGCGTTGGGTCCACTCCCACTAAGACATTCGAAAACGGGAGCATGACATTTGTGCAAAGATGATTGCAGCTGCACTAATCCCATGTTTGTTACAACGGCTTGATTTGTTGAAATGTCTCGAGAGTGAATTTTTATCTAGTGTGACTTCTACATTTGATAGCAAGAAGCAGTAAAAAGCTTTAGTGAACTTTTCTGCTGAAAAGGTGGGTTTGATCATTCATGATTTGAAATATAAAAATTTTAATGTGATCACAACTATATTATCCAAAGTTACCTGGACATTAAAATTTTCTTAGTTGCTATAAAAAATGTTAATTTTTGTGGCAGCTTTTCCATAGGCATATGTAGAAATGTTATTGATATTTACTTTTCTGATAAAGCTATGGGCTGTGTTGAATGATGCTTTTTGAACATGAATATGCAGGTTCAAGTTTGAGTTTCAACTGATGTGATTGAAGAAGGTATTGATGTCAAAAGTTGTAACTGTGTCCATTTTGATTTTCTGCTAACCTTGCACAGCTATATTCAATCCCGTGGGCATGCTTATCAAGAAAACTCAGAGTTCATCTTATTTTTTGAGAGGTAACTTGTTAATATAAAATCAAGTATACTCAATTACTGCATTCTTATCTGTTCTGAAATTGCATGAAGAACATCATTACAATAAGCTTTGAGCTTGGCATTTTAGTATAAATCACTGTTCATAGGAATATATAAAGTAGCTATTTTTTCTTATAGTTAAGTAGAATGTGAATCTAGCTATTCATTATTTTGTCAGAGTTAGAATTTTAGGGCATTTGAAATTTGGTAAAATCTAGGAATCCTGTAACCAACATTAATGCTAAATATTTACATCAAATATTATTTTTTGGAATTCTCAGTGGTGACAAGAAGCAGAAAAAACAGTTATCTGATATAAGCAAGAGCGTGGCCTTTATGGAGGACACAATATTGAGTAGAAACGGTACTTCTATTAAAGAGAAGAACACAATTGGAAAGGATGTACCAGGAGATGTTGATGAACATCTTCCAGAAATGATATTGATTAGAAATGTTATGCCTTCCATTGCTTAGCAAAATGCAGTAGGAAAAGATGTTTTTAAAAGATTGGAAGAATCTGGAGACAGTGATAAACATCTTCAACAAATGGCATTGAATAAAAATAGTAGGCCTTGCACTAAAGAGCGAAGTTTGGTTGAAATGGATGAATCTAAAAGGTTAAATGAAGTCAGAGCTGTTGGTGAAAATCTTGGAGTTAGTGAAAGAGAGGATGAAGTTGTACATGTTGATGAAGATCTTCAGAGAGTTATTGAAAAAGAGGATCAAGAAGAGAAGGAAGTGGGAAAAATATCTACAAAATCAGGTATGCAAACAATTCATTCTCTTGTATCATTGGAGAACCATGTACTTGAAAAAATTTTACTAAATAATTTTTTAAGTGATGGAATTTGAAGAATTTTCATTAGTGCTGGAAATCATTAATATTCTCCTTCCTGATGGATAATAGGCTCATTTTTACTTTTGAATTGTTTATTTAAATATTTCTTAGCATTTTGGTTTTTTTTATTGTGACTGTTCATTTTGTTTAGTAATTTGATTCTGAACATTGTCTATGTAATGCCCGATTTCTTTTTTGCTTGATATAACTCAGCTAGGCACCCAAGAGCTGCAAAAAAATTATCATCTAAGCAAAGATTTTGGTAACTCGTTGTTCACCAAATCCATTCAAAAAATAAAAGAATTATCCATCTCAATCTTTATTAAACCAAAAAACTGTGTTATGAGATCGGGGTTACACTTGATGATACACTATCTTGCTTTAATTGCTTCTTGATTTGTGATTCAGCCGCTCATTTGCTAAAAAAGGGTCATAAACTGTACATCAATTCCTACACTGACTTCAGCTCCCTTATCATCAAAAAACTTGTCGACACTCTTGGTCCAAACTCCACAGGCCTGGGTTCACACCAACCACCAAAAGACACCTTCAAATAGTATAAATACTTCTAGCCATGGAAACATCCAACTCCGTAAGCTTCTACACAGTACCAACCTGGTATTATCTCTGGGAGCTCTTGGGACCCAAAGCAGAGATAGGGCAAAAAAGCCACAATACCACTAGCAAATAGAAAAATATACAATACTTCCTCCAACTACAGGCCCCAAAACTACCAATCTCTCACTATACAAAAGCAACATTAAAGTTTAGAATAATGCATACATAGAAACTGTTCACTAGATGAATAAGCAGTATCACCATCATAAAGAAGGGCTAGGATCTTCTCACTGGCAGAATTCATTCTCTTCCTCACACACAATCACTCTAATTTCCCCTTTAGCAATTTCAATGCTAGAACCTACTTTCATGTCTCACCTCACACAGTCATAGACAACTTCTCCTCTTCTCGAAGATAATCCCTTGTCAACCCTTCTCAGAAGGCCATGGCAAAACAGAAATTAAATGACACAGAGCTTTCACCACTCTTCTTTAAATATCCATTTTAACAATAGCAGGGAATACCAATTGATAATACCATCACATAGATCATATAACATCATTTGTGCCCCTATAGCCTAGGGGCGCCCTTGAATTAGACCCCTCAAATGAATGAATTTGCAAATTTTTTTTTGGGAAATCTTTTCAGATTCAACCCATCTTCACGATGCATCGGTTTGTGAGGTCGTCAGATGTGCTGAGTGATTGTGGCAGTGGTTCCAGTGAGCACGTAAAATGAAGGGTGGATAAACATGAAAATGTCAACCTGTACCTCTATAGGCTAGGGGCGCCCAACTTTTTGGCTTGCTAGTTGAACTTTTTAGCAATCAGTGTCTTCACGAGACTTGTGCGGAATTCCTCTAGCTATTCAACGAGTCCAACCGTTAGCCCTTAGGATTTGTCAAACGCCCGTACATGAAGGGTCAGTGGAGATCACTGAAGAAATTAGACAACTAGAAAAATGGCGTGGGAAATACACACTCCCTTGGAAAAGGCGCCCTTCTTTTTGAGGTCTTAGAAGCAGTCTTCTCGCTTCATCACCTCCAAAGACATCTCTTCTCAGTACTTCTAGCTACGTAGAGAGATTGTCGATGCGTGAATCGGAGCACTCTAGTTCCCGATGTTAGGGGTCAAAGTATGGCGTCTGGATGAAAGTTACACTTTTGTCAAATTAATGATTGCGCCTTCACAAGCTAGGGGTGCCCTTTCTTTTAGGGTTCCTAATGCAGCTTTCAGGAGCCTTACATACAGTCGTTGGTTGCGAAATTCTTCCAGTCACGCAATGAACCTATCATTTATTCAGCAGGATTCACCGTTCATTGGCAGCAACAGTTTGAAGCGTCAGATGGCAAAATAGAGAAATGGCTGTTTGGAGACCTTGCATCAATTTAATCAAAGGCACCTAATTTTTTGAGGTGTCAAACATCATTTTTAGCAATTGTAGCTCCCAGCAGACATTTCATCTTTGCTCTGTAGGCTTCGCGGTGGATATCTCGACTCAGTCACAACATCACTTAGGCATCCAGAAATCAGAGCTCAACAAAGGCAATCGTAACTTTTAAGTGAGCTATAAAGTAGGAAGTTAGCAAAAAATCTCAACTGTTGCTAGGGGACGCTTGGAGAGTCAAATTTGGACTTTTCAGAATCAGTAAAATTTTCTAAGTGCACTCGGATGCAAAGATTTCAGTTAACTCATTAAAATAATATTAAATAATTTGGACTTTTCTTTTTGCATGCCAGCTATAAAGGGGCGATTTTGCTCAATATTCTAATACTGGCGCCCTTTCTAATATTGAATTACAAATTTGCATGTAAGGGTGAACTAAATATTTTTATATTTTTATTCTTTCGGGACTCCGAGTCAGTGACAGTGGAACTAAAAGTGATCCAATCAGAACATTTCTTTTAATATCAGGGTTCTATTCTTGCAGTGGCGCCATTTAGCAAAGAATTTATCTATTTATTCAAAATGGCGTCCATTCTTCTCATTTGAGTGAGCGAATTCTTTAGCAATCAACATTCGAAGGCATCTCAAATATCATTTTACAGATTTCCTTGCAGGTACAAGTCCAGTATAATCAACAAACTTCAAGACAAGATGGCGATTTTAACAAAAGCTAAGCATTAAAAACTTCTATCTTTTGTCTTAATTTCTTCTATTCTCGTCTAAGGTTTTCTTCTCTTGTCCAAGATTTGACGACTTTTGACAAATTGGATCATCTAGGTTGGTTGTGTATGATTTCATCCACAAAACCCATGTGTTAGAATTTTTCAGGAAACTTTATCTCAGAGCTTCAATTCTTGAAGCTTTTATTTTCTCAACTGAAATTCCTTTGCATAGTGGAGTAGAAGTCAATATTTTTCGAATCTGATGTTGTGGGTTGTCTTAGAATTATCTTCTGGACAAAACCCATATTTCAGATTTTCTCAGGGAAATTGCCCCCCGTAGCCCCTGCTACCCTCAGTTGCTTTTTTCGGAAGAACTTCTACATGTCAAGCTAAACAACACTTTTTCACATTTCTGGCATTGTGGGTTGTCTTAGAATTATTTTCCGGACAAAACCCATGTTTCAGAATTTTTGGTGAAAATTGCCCCCTGACAAGCTATTTTTAGCCTCAACACACCACATTTTAGCTTCCAGAGAAAGTTGTCAGAATATAGTTGAGTTTACAGTCAATGGGTGAGTTTTTCAAAATGTAGTTCATGCAAACTGAATTCAAGGCCAAATAGGTCTTAATTCATGATTTCATCAGAAGAGCTGACACCGATTTGTATCAAGCACATCTGGAGGGTTGACAGGCGTAGTCACTCAAACGCCAATAGTTTCATGCCTCGTATAGCTGATAGCCTTCCAAGGCTAGTTTAGAGGGTTGATATCGTTGGAATTCTACGTGTGTAGCAAGTTCATTTGCATTTCTTACAACTAGAGGGTTTGTAGTCAAACTTCGCAGTTTCATCATGCAACACTCTTCCATAGATTAAGGCGTGAAAAATGTGAGAAGTGTCAGAAGCATAAAGCTATAGAAGAAACAGTGGCCATCACTTCAGTTACGGAGCCGCCAAAGTTACCAGTCAGTGAAATGCTAGTTTAAGTGTGTGGAGATTTCCAAGATTGCTTGAGTTGTTGACAAGTTGTCAAGTAGTGAATTAATAGTTGAGACATGTGACGACCTTCAGATGGTGATGCAGTCAACAACCTCTTGGAGGGGTTACTTGCTCGAGATCATGACCAGTAGACTCCAGGTCCCACCTTTCAGGATAGACATCAAACACAGTAGTTAACTCGATGCTTCTTTCTGAGTTAACTTGTTGTTCCACATCTCATGCATGTCTTTCTTGGAAACATCTATGTACAGTTGAAGTTTTCATTTAGGGTTTTTGTTAACTAATGGTAATTTTCCAGTTAACTTGCTTTCAATAAGGACGTGCATGCTTACACATGGTCCATTTAGATTAGATGTACCGGTTAACTAATGGTAGCTTTTCAATTAACTATATAGTTTGTTTTATTAGGGTTTAGTAATAAAATCTTGCGTGCATTGCAAGACTGCAGTTGACTCAAGGTGATTTTAGGGTTCCCTACACCTTTGATGTCTATAAATAAGAGCTCTTTGCTCATTTGTAATTAACTTTTGCACGAGAAAGTAATATATCTTGCACCCACCTTGCCTGTTATATTGCTGATTCTGTATTTGTTCACAAGTATTTATTATGATGATGAATTGTTATGCCACTCAGGTTTCATGCTGTTATTATGGTGAATGCTTATCTTAGTTAAATATAGTCGCTAGTTTGATCGTAAATTGTATGCGTGTTTTGTCTATGCAATTTGCTGTCCTAGTTGGATATCCTTTATGTTTTGTTTCTAATAAGCCTATTCAAAAGAGCAAATAGTTGCGCCCACCTTGCCTTCATGTTGTGAATCTGTACCTAAAGCTTATCGTTAAGATGTGTGTGCCAATAAACTTATTCAGTCTAGCAAATAGTTGCACCCACCTTGCCTTCATGTTGTGAAGTTGTACCCGGTTTATCGTATAAAATCATTCCCGCTCCGTTTCCTCATTCTCTGATTTCTTGAGGAGATTGGATAGTATAAGCTAGTTAGTTTTGATTTGTTAATATTTGAGAAACCAAAAAATCCTTGGCTACAACGTTCGTGGTATTTCTTAACTCTATGCCTCTTTCAGCTAAGACAAAAAGATAGGAATTAGTTTAGTTTACTTTTTTCAAAGCATTTGTCCACACAACGAGGGAGCTTCCCCTCCTAATTTGAAGAGCACTCATTGCGTAGTGTGCATAGCTGTTTGTACCAATTTGCACTCCAGAGGTGTTAATTGTTACGCCAACACGTTTTGATCCTCCTGTTACACTAGGTAAACCATTCTCCTTTCAAAGGAGTATCCACAAACTCCTCTTGTGAATAGAAGGCCCCAAACTTGATAGTGCTGGTAGGAATCACCTTTGAACCTCTAGATTTTTTTAGAGAAATTGATCATAGCTTTAAAGTTCACCCCTATTATTAATGACCCTTTTGGAAATCTCCTTTGAAAGACGTCATTTGATGATAATAATTATTTCTTTTGATCATCCAAAACATGGCCATAAACATTGGACATAATTAAATTGAAATTAGCATAGACTCCATCTAATTTCACATGTACCACTTGTTGATCTAGGTCCAAACAAAGCCCCCCAGATCGCCGCCTATCTATCCCATAGAACAGTCAGACCCCTTGACAATCCTTGAGTTGATACTGTAGCCACTTCAATATTCCTCCACAATTTCTTGTTCAACATCTCCATTACCTCTTTGCTTAACTTATTTTCCTAAATCAACACCACATTCAAAGCATTCTCCTCAATTAACTACTTGAACTTAAGAGCCTCATTCAAGCCCTTGACATTCCAACTTAAGAGCCTCATATTAACTTTGGTGGTGCTGGGGAATCTCCTTGCCACCTCACTAGGAATTTGTTATTGGTACTTAATTTCTATTTCAATATCTTCCATACTTTCATCTATAAACTTACCTGCATTAATTCTTCTCCCTCCTTGCGTCCCATCCCTAGTGTCAGCTAAAGACTTTATAGTTGGAGTCATAAGGATGTTGACACAACTTCTTTTCCCTTTTATCTTGGCCACAATCCACTCCAAATTCTCTACAACCATCTCGAGAGAAGAATCCTTTTGAAATTCCTACTAGACATTGTCTCCTTAACATTCTTTCATAGTATCATCACAAGGCTGTGAGATGAGAGCAATCCACCCAATTCTGCAATAACCATGAGTTGTAGTTTCTTTGTCATCTCACGTACAATTTCTCACCCACAATTTCTCTTTGAGAGATTAGAATACAATCTTCTTTTGCTGTCAAGGGGGAAGAATTCACCCTATCTTCACAACCTTTGCTCCAGGGACCTTAGTTCCTAAATCATTCTTTGTTTTTTCTCTCCATACATTCTTCATTTTAGTTGGAGGTTTTCCCTTATCTGCTTTTCCACTATTCCAAGCCACATGTCCAACCCATCTACACAAAAGACATCTAAAAGGCATGTATTCATAATCCAATTCTTGCATTTATGAACGGACTGTAAGTTTCCATTTCATACAACATAGAGTAATTGAGTAACATTCTTTTGAAGTAAGGAGATAAGAGTAAGTACATCACATGATATCCTCATAACATGAATACCAAGAGTTTCCATAAATGCTCCAAAGTAATTTCATATAACATTATCCAAGTAAATGCACCATTAAGAGTGTTACAAAACGTTTATTCATTAATAAACAAATCATCTATTTCAATGATACAAGTTTACAAAAATGTTATATCCATGAATAAAGTTACAATGTACAAATGGGCTATGCAAGCCATAAAGAAATAGAGCAAGAGATATATCCATGACAAAGTAAAGCTCTGATCGTAATCCACCTTGACTCCACTTGTCTTCTTGCGTTGAGGGCCAAGAGTGCAATTAAGGTGCCTTTTCCACCCAACCACAAAGCACATGACTTCCTCGGGTTTCTTCCTATCTCGAAGAAATCCCCGACCCTGCTCGAGGAGCCTAGCAACCTGGAACAACACAGCAAGAGGGAATTTTCGATGCAAGCCTGATGCCTATATGCATTCCTATACTAAGAATGACATATTTCTTGCAAACAGGAGGTGGCAGAAATCTACATAACATTTGTTTCTAAGCTTTTAATTCCATCTATTTCAATGGTACATTGCTTGGCTAAGCATAAATAAAAATTAAATGATAGTTTTAGAAAAGGTAAAACTATCATCTCTGTGGGTCCACCTTCGGCTTCGGCATCCTGTCCCGAAAGTCTACTCATAATATATAAATACACATAGCTTCACATGAAATGCATAAAATTCTAACATTTTCTATTATAAACAATTTATAGGAACATGAAATAATCCAAAAATCTACTATTTCCTTGTTTGGAAAGTAATTCACCAGTAAATAATTCATATCTGGTTTTTGGTTTCACCCTCTAAGAAAAAACTTCCATGTAAACATATTTTAAATACTAGCACTTCTTTTGCAAAATACTAACATTTTCTATTATAAACAATTTATAGGAACATGAAATAATCCAAAAATCTACTATTTCCTTGTTTGGAAAGTAATTCACTAGTAAATAATTCATATTTGGTTTTTGGTTTCACCCTGTAAGAAAAAACTTCCATGTAAACATATTTTAAATACTAGCACTTCTTTTGCAAAATACTCAACATTCATTGGAAAGATTAACAATTTTGCAGGAAATTGAGAAGAAAACATTTTCCCTAAAGAATATTTACATTTTGTGAAAATTATTTGCCTTTCCACAATGACCTGAGTCGTAAATTAATTTTTACACAGGTTAGAATAATTCAGAAGTTTACACATTTAGACATAAAATCTTTTTAGAAAATACTCCGAAAACAAATTTTAATGGTAAATTGTTTACCCACAAAGAAAGTCTTATGTACAATTTATATTTCAAACTCGGATTACATTCTCTTTCAAGGGTAAAATAAATAATCACAGAAGTAATTCAACTGATAGTAAATTTGGAAGAATTGTCTTTCCTATTTGAAAAAAATAGAAACTAGTTTTTATTTACACATGTTAATATTTATGGGTACCTATATTACTGTGTTTATATTTGAATATATATATATATATTGATAGTTATAGAGATCCATATACATGTAATTTTATTCATTCAAAATATATTTATTTACCTTTTAAGTAATTAGTTTACCTGATTTAAGAGAATGTAACTAAAATTTATAGAAGAAGGTGTATATATATATATATTTAGTTATTCTCATTTCTTAACACTAATATCATTAGGTGGTAAAATACAAGGTTGGGAAATTTGAAATATCCTCCAGCTAAAATTACAATGCACGGACTAAGCTTTAGGTGCAGAGCTATATATATATGTATATATTTTAATTCTCAGATTTAATAATCCTTCCTGTACAAAATTGGGAAAAAAATTTCAAACAAATAAGTAAATAAAATAAAATAAGCTTATGAAAATGGTTCGGGTTGGAAGGAAATAAATTTCAGTTACGTACAGTTGAAAGGGGAATAATGGAGTAAGTATATAAATATATATACATATACTTATATATGCAAATATGTATAGAGTATATATATATACATTTATATACTTTTCTAAATGTAGAAGTTTGATATTTTCTCTCAAAAACAATTTAAATTTAACAAAATTGTTGAGGCCACCGCCGGCGCTGCCTGAGGGAAGCAACGTCTTCTCTCCGGCAGCCTCCCTCAAGGTGGCAACGGGGAGAGATGGGGGAGAAGGGTAGGCGTAAGCATCCCTCCCCACTCCCTTCGAAATCTGCGCAGTAAACAAACGCCGATCAAGCGGAAAATTCCGTAGCAAGGCATATATATATATTATTGTATTTAAATATGTATATATATATATATATTTTATCTTTTGTAAATAATATTATCATTTTAAGTACAGATTCAATATTTTAATCTTCAGCTGGAAAAGAAAAATTAAATCAATTGGGTTTAAATTTACGCAAGCAGTGGCATAGAGTAATTTTTAAATATTTTAGGATAAGGTTCTATATTTAACTTAGAGGCGCTGCAAGGATTTTAAAAGAATGTACGGATTTCACTAGAAGATTTCATCAGCAAACATTTCAACTGCAGAGGTTTAAAACAATGATTCTCAAAAGAAATGAATTCTTAACAGCCAAAATTTATTTTCTCACATTATAGGAATTTAACAAAAACCAATAGTGGAGATTTAAATACCCGGATAGATACCTCCAGCTGAAAATGCTCCTCTTTTGCTTCGTCTCCTGTAGCTCTCCTTCCTTGCTCTTTGTCTTCTGAGAATTATTCCCTTCTTTCCTTTTTCCTGTACTTCTCCTCTTATCTTCCTATTCTATTATACTGAAAACTATATCAAAGACCCTCCATTTTTGCAGCCATTGTACTTAGTTTGCAGAGTGATTTGCAGCCATTGTACTTAGTTTGCAGAGTGATTCAAGAAGATTATCAAGAACCGTTAATCATTCCCATTAATCCTTCTCTTTTTAAGGTTTCCTTTCTGAAATAAATATTTACTTATAAAATAAGGATTCAACTCAAGACAGTAACTTTTGATTTTAAAACAATAAAATAATTATTTAATTTTCTAGACATATTCTTTCACTATGGACAGAGAGGTATAATTATATTAAGATTAAAATCAATTATTCCATTTAACTATACTTTTTATATTTTCACCGCATATAATTAAATAAATACCTAAAAAAACATACAATTATGCATTTAATTAAATTAAAGCTACATGCATGTAAATGACACTACGTGCATGTGTGTATGCGAGAATTATGTTCCTATTGTACCCTTCCAAGAAGTTAACCTTCTCTCCTTAGCCACACCCTTGGTCTTCGACGAATTGCAGCTCAATACACTCGGGCACACACACCAATAGATTAGATATAAATCAAATCATTAAACTTATGAAACTGCATTTCTAAACAATCACTTTTCCTAAATTAAAGCAACATTTCATATTTCATCACACCAAAAATTAATACCATAATAATTATTATGTAATCTACCACACATCCAAACTTATATCAAATCCACTCAAAGCCAAAACAAGGAGCATCAGAGTTCGAAACGTGACAGTTTATGAACCTGGAGAATAATATACATCACCTCTTGCTTAATAGGATTAGCCAAGTTAATTTTTACACAAATCCTTGCACATGTTACTCCCTCTTTTTGATTGAAACCAAGCAACATGCATATTATCTTAGTGTATTGCCAATTTCTTATAAGATTTTCTCTAACCGAAACTTCTAAGGGAGCTAATCTCTCAAAATTTGAACTCACAAAAGTACATCTGTCAATGTGGTTAAAGTATGAGGTCCATGGTATCATAAATAAGCTTGTATGTCCCATGAACTACAAACACCATAAATTTTTTTTCTCACAATTAGCTTCTAATTGGTAGGTTATCTGGAAAAAACCTAGTGCCAGAAAGCTTATATTTGGCCTAGGGCAGCCATTCTAGGATTGCCCAATCCAAGTTCTACTTTTTTACTTCAAAGGTCAAGTCCCTATAAATTTGGCAATGATCGCTCACTACCTCATATCCTCTAAAGAAAATCGAGCAAACCATCTGGGATATCAATGGAAGGAATAGGTTCACACACCCATTTTGTATGGCAATTTTAACAACCTTCTTAGCATATACCGAAATCTCCCCTTTCTCCAAAAGGTCATCGTTTGCTTGATCAAAGATCTTCCCCAATTTGCAACACTTGATCGTGCCCTACCTGAATTTATTCATTCACTACATTTCTGCTAATGCTTTTACTTCCCATGCAAAACCCTTTGTTCCAATTCTTTCCTAGTTACTCTGAAGTTTTTTTGCTTGCTGCCCCCCTATATCACTCTTTCATGGTTGCCTTAATTCATTTTTTATTTCACTCCATTCGCCTATAATTGGATGTCTTCGTTAAATAATTGCAATTTAATATGAATTAAATATCACAAACAGAGCAGATAAAACAGAGCACATACATAATAAATGTTACAGAGATTATGTGGTTCGTCAATATGGCTACATATACGGGAAAGGCGGGCGCAATATCTTCGTTGTAGAACAGCAGCAAACACAAGTTCTTCATCTGACATATTACAATTAGCAATCCTCAATATATAGAAGTGATTTGGGGAATAGCCTAATAGAAGAAGTGCGGAATGTGAAGGGGCAGAGCACATAACAGTCTTAATGTTTGTAATGCCAAAATTTTGCCTTTTTAATTGCTTGGAGTTCCAAAAATTGAACCTAACATGTTAATTTTTTAATTAAACATATTTTACATAAATAAATAAAATAATTAGTCTGATAAAATAATATTTATTATGAGAATAAACTTAATATTTGATAGATTTGATGTTATATATGAATTAATTATGTTTAATTTTTCCATAACAATTGAAAATTGTTTTTATGTTTTCTTTGGACTTCATAATGTTTTGGAATAGGATATTTAACTGTTTTAAAATTTTGATAAAGATTCCAAACAAGTATGAGATGTATTTTATTATTATTTTTATTATTTTTTGAAGTGCATTTTTCAGTAAATATAATTATCTATTTTTTTATTAATTCTTTAAACAAATTTAGTAGTTGATAGTTGATACTTTCAATATGAATTCTAATTTTTAAATAATTTGAAATCTAATTTTTTAAAGTAGTGGGTTAAGCAATTGAAAAATAAAGATGAAAGAAATAAAACAGCATTATAAATGAAACCAAATAAAATTATCTTATAAAATGTTAATAATCGCTAAAGACATTCTATTTTAATATATATTTTTTCTTTCTTTATAATAATTTTTTTATAAATAAAATTATAAATGGGATTCTATTGAGATCCCACCTATAAAAGAAACATAGATTTTGCTTACAATATAGCTTTATAAGACCAAAATAGTCACATACTAGCAATACTACCACAAATTAAAACCACTAACAGATAGTGACAGAACTAATAAGAGCTATCAAAAAAGATCCAAAAGACACAAATTGCCAAAACATGCTATCATCCTCCTCACCTATCACTTCAAAGCAACCAACTGCCACCTTTGCACCAAACCCTACTGCTTCTTCATTTTTATCCTCCACAAATCCCTCCTCCCACTCCACTCAACCAAAAGCACCTTAAACCTATTGATTTTAAATGCACCAAATAGTAAAGGAAAACACAAGCCGAAGCATAGTTCCTAGCAGCGGCGAGTCCTGTTAATGTCACCGCAAAAAAATAGGGATCGTGTAGTCACTCCCAACTTCTACACACCCACTATGATGAGATACTTGCAACCTAGCAAAGTACTTTTCTAACATCATAACAGTATGCTGTCAGTACACCAATCCCAAAACATAGCTCCTCCATTTCTACTTGACGCTTCAATAATGTAACCAGCAAAGTCATAGACTCTGCAGACTTGAGACCTTCTGCTACCCTCTTATCAGAACATCCAGGCCCATCTACATTTTTTATTTTTTGCAATCTTCATGTCACTAATTTGATCCGGTAGAAACATCTTCAGAAAGTAGACTCTTAAATCTGCATTTGGAAGAAGGTAAGCAAGATTCATGACAAAGTCTTTGCTGAGAGCTGCTTTCATCCTATTACCTTCCTCCAAACCCATATCAACTAGAACTCCTCTAACAATCTCTAAAGCCACATTCAACTCACATGTAAAATAACGCCTTAGTCTACTTTCCCACACAACGCTTCTATGCTTGATACCTAGGTTTTTGCCTTAGCTACGCCTGCTCGCCATACCTACAAACACCAAAGAGACATCAGCATCTGCAAGAAGCCTATAAGAAAATGCAAACACCAAAAGCTACATGCTGCTCACAAACCAGTACTTGAATATACTCAAAAGAGGCTAAAAGCCATGGATAGCTAAATAGCCTTTACTTCCCATGAGAGATCATAATCCTCCTGGAGCCTTCAAGAGTCGAGTTTAACATCAATTCATTGTCGCCTTGAGAATATCATGATAACTATGCATTACTTCGCTTTGTATGAGATCTTCTCAAGACCAAGTAATAATTGCTATTTAAGAAACACTCCACCATATAATCCTCTTTTAGAATAATTCCAATCTAAGGATTCTTACATAAAAATATCATAGAGGAAAAGAAGTTTGATAAATTTATACAATAGAAATAGTGCATATATAAAATCTAAAATAATAACAAAATAAATAGAAAGCAAAAACAATATACAATATTTTCATTTGGGAAACTCTTCCGAATTAAAATCCAACATAGTAAAATTTTTCACTATTGCATAAATTCAATTGTTTTTCAGTATAATAATGAATCTCTCTTACTTCACTCTTAAGTATGTGTGGATCTAAATAGATATGTCAAAAGTGGTTTTACATATTACATGAATCATACAAAAGATAAACACAAATACTTTAAAACATAGGTCAAAATTAAAAAAAACCAACAAATACACTACAAAGATTATGGAAGGTGATAACTTATATGACGATCAAGGTCTCTCTAGGTTTAAGAAAGATGATTGTATTCAGTGGTAAGGGTTCCTGCTTTGTACCCATATTGGCTAAGTAATCAGCTGCTGCATTCAAACTTCTTCATTGTTGAAGAAAATTGATATTGGAAAAATTCTCATACTTTGCACCTCTTCAACAAAATGATTAATTTGTCCATTTGGGCTAAAATCATTTTTTTTTAAACATTTATTATTATCAGAGAATCTCCTTTTATTATCAAATTTTTAAAATTTTGGGTCAGTGCTACTCCAATGCTTGCTATCACGACCTACCATTCTATCTTATTATTTATTTTGCTCCCAAGGAATAAAGAACCCCATATAAGAATATCATTTGAATCTCTCAAAATCAATCCCACGTATTAATTCCGAATTTCTTTTAGATGTCCCATAAAAATTCAATTTTACGTATCCTTTCGATGGAGTCTAAAGCTCCTTTCTAGTTGCATACTATCCCCATTTGCTTCTTGAAAATTTCCAGATTTTTTAACCTCTTATCCCTTGAATGGGGTTCTTTCTTTATAGTAGTTATGCGTTTATTAGTATGTATAAATTCAAAGTTAATGGGATTTTCTATCATGATTAGTAGGCTGTGTTATTTGAAGATTTAATTGTCTTATATTATCTTTGTCTTTCTTGAAGGTATATCTAAAATAGAGTTGCATTCAACCACTAAAGTAAATGCTTTATCTGATAATTGGGATGAAGACGAGGGAGGAGTAATTTTGCAAGTTTACAAACTGCTTTTTACATCTCAATGCAATGATGAGAAGACATACTCAGATTTTGTCCTTTTGATTAAATCTGTATTGGATAATGACATTACAAATACAGAAATAGATCTGTTTTTAACTACAGATAAAATTGTTAAGGCAAAACTTTTGCCAAATGGAGAAATGACTTTGGACTCGACTCAGGTATGGAAAGAGAAGAACACAAATTTCAGGTTCCAATCTATACATGATAATTTCCTTCCAATTATTTATTTACTTCTTTTGTATGTAGCTGATTATAGTTTTGTCATTTTGTATTCTATAACAGCTCAGGAATGCAAAAGATTTTCAAGAAATAATTTTCAATGGAATTTGTGGGAATCTAAGGAATAGGAAAATAACCACTGAAACGAAAAATCTATGGTGTGGCTCCTATATGTATCTCCTCTTGCCCTTAGAATCAGATAAGTCTGGTGTAACTGTTATTGACTGGAAATGCATTGAAACATGCGCATCGAGTGCTAGAGAATTTAAATTACTTTCAACTATTTCAGAAGAGGACCATAGTACCATTCATATTGATAATATAAAAGAGGTTCCTGTTGTAGGAACAACACATTTGCATAGCCAAGGTGAATCTGAAATTTTGATTTTGGCAAGTGACATTTGTGAATCTTCAAATTTGATAGACAAAACAGTAGTTACGGTTCATAATGGAATAATTTACCATGTTCTGAACATTATTCATGACAAAACTGCTAAGAGTCCCTTCCCTTCAACTAATTGTTCGAAGCTACTTTTTGATAGCTACAGCGACTACTTTCAGAAAAAGTGAGTATATCGCACCTTTTATAGTCTTAATGCACATCCGAGTTTATTACATAATTGATTGCAATGATGCTAAATTGCATATCACGATGAGATTGCAGGTACGGAAAGAAACATAAGCATTTGAATCAGTCATTTCTTGGGGTGGCGCATGCCGAGCGACCCCATAATTTTCTTGCAAAAGACCAGCTGAAGCCTGTGAACGAAGGAAAAGTTGTAGAGCTTCCTCCAGAATTGTGTTTGAATTTGGGTGTTCCAAGCTCTGTTATGAGATCATTGTATTTGGTTCCATCTGCCATGCATCGCCTTACTTCTTTAATGCTTGCAAGTCAACTACATAAAGCAATCAGGGAAGAATGCCCAGATTGCCCCGTTGTATCTGTGTCATTGGTAATTTAATTCCTAAGGACTTCAAACTGTTATTATGTTTGCATTTCGTAACTAAGATTACTTGCTCCTCTTTTGTTTTGTCATGGGTCGCAAGTTATATCTGTAACCTCCTACTGACTTTATTTTGCTGGTAGATAATGGAAGCACTCACTTCCCGCAAATGCTTAGAGTGTTTTTCATATGAGCGCTTGGAGTTATTGGGTGATTCATTTTTGAAACATGCTGTTAGTCAGCATCTTTTTATGAAATATGAAAATGAGGATGAAGGAAGATTATCGGCACGTAGAGCTAAGGCAGTTTGTAATGCAACTCTTCATCGTTTGGCACTGGATCGCAATTTGCAGGTATTAAAATGTGATATTTCACAAGCTAGTAGCTAACTAGGTCTTGGTAAATATGTTTTAGGTTAGAAATCCTAATGCTAATATGTTTTAGGTTAGAAATCCTAATGCTAAAATGAGTTGCTGTTTAGTTTCTTTTACTCTTTACTGTTCATTTGCATGCTTTTCTCCATTTCTTATTGTTTGTGTTCGGATGTGTGAAGTCGAACAGTCAAACCTTTGATTTTCCTTGTTTTTTGGGCTCTTCATTTGCCCTGACAAGTTCTATATATATTTTTGGGGATTGAAACAATTGTATGATTGATAAAAACTTCTTTGTAATTGCTGTGATCAATAAACAGATGAATATCTTGTTTTTCTCATGGATGTAGTCAAACTGGTGAACCAGCTAATTTGCTGTGTCTGTGTTCTAATATTTCTATTTTTATTTGCTGTTTGGTGATATATAATTTTATCTGCTCAGTTTTTTTTAACAATTGATATCAGAGCTGAAGAAAATTGGGAAAACCATTCACAAACAAGAAGAAATGGAGGAGACAGACAAATGGAGAATTGAGAAATTCTTAGGATAGAATTTCAGGATGTGAAAGTTGCAGCTCAAAGCTCTTTTAATCCAAAAGGAACTTTCAATTACATTAGAATAAAAATCAAAAAAATCAAATGGAATGTCAGATGGAGATAGGGACAAACTAGATCAGAAGGCGGCGACTACAATCATTCTCTCTTTGTCTAGCAATGTATTGTTCAATCTCTCTATAGAAAAGACAACAAAAGGGTTATGGTATCATTTATTAGATATGTATGAGATAAGATGGCCTATGTTTACATAAGAAATCATTTCAATGAGTTCAACACATTGATCAGTTAGTTAATTTCAATCAATATTAATTTGGATGATGAGATCAAGGCTATCTTCTTGTTGTATTATTTACCTGAAGGAGTTGTTATTTTTGTTAGCAACTTGGTATCCAATAAGAAGGGAATCATGCTAAAATTCAATGACGTTGGGATTCTTCTTAGTGAGAAGATGAGAAGGAAAAACCAAGGTACCTCATCGGGAGACACTTTGGCAATTGACAGTAGAGGGAGATCACAAGAATGAGGAAATGATAATCACAAAAGAAAATCAAAGTCCAACAGAAGCTTAAAATCTAGAGGTAGGAATATCAATTGTTGGCATTGTGGTAAGAAAGGCCACATGAAGAGAAATTGTTGGTCTTCCAAAAAAGATAAAAATCAGTGAAAGGAAAATGAGCCAAATACAACTTATGAAGAAGATGCAGGTACTCTTGTTTTGACTACAGGAGAAGCCACAACAAATGTTTGGGTACTTGACTCAAGAGCATCATTTCATGCGACAACATGCAGAGATTATTGCAAAAATTATCAAACTAGTAATTTTGGTAAAGTTTACCTCAGTGATGATGAGCCTTGCAGTATCATTGGTAGGGGAGATGCTTTATTAAAATTGAAAAATGGCAACAGCTGGTTGCTAAAGGATGTTAGAAATGTTCCTCAACTCAAAAGAAATCTGATTTTAGCTGAGTAGTTGGATGCTGAAGGATATAGTATTACATTTGAGTCAAGTGTGTGGAAGGTAACAAAAGAAGCATAGGTGATTTCTAGAGGAGGCAATCCTGGTAAATTGTATGTGCTAGAAGGTTAGACAAAAATGAGAGTTGCAATGGTAGTTGTTCATAGTGGAGTGAAACTTTGGGATAAAAGGCTCGATCACATGAGCAAGAAAGGTCTTGGTATCCTGCATAAGAAGGATTAGCTTCCAAGTCTTAGATTAGTAGATTTGGAGTTATGTGAGCATTTCATATATGGCAAACAAAAAATGACAAGATTCTCTATCAAGAAACATGGAAAAATTCATGACTGTTGGAATTAGTGCATTTGGATGTCTTTGGCCCCTTAGAGTTAGCATCTTTTGGTGGGTCAAATTATTTTGTTACTTTTGTAGATGATTGCACCAAGAAGGTTTGGGTTTATATGATGAAAAAGAAGTTTGAAGTGTTTTGTACATTCAAAACTTTCAAGGAACTTGTAGAAAACCAAACCAGCAGTAAAATTAAGTGTTTAAAAACTAACAACGGGGGTGAGTATTGTTCAAAAGAATTTGTTGAATATTGTGTAGAGAATGGCATATAGAGAATTAAGAAAGTTCCTCTTACACCACAAGAGAATGGTGCAGCAGAAAGGCTAAACAAAGCTATTTTGGAAAGAGCATGTAGCATGCTCTCAAACACTGGATTAGGAAAACAGTTTTGGGTGGAGGTTGTAAATACAACAGTGTACTTGATTAATATAGGTCCATCCTCTCGGTTAGATTTTGAAGTTTCAGAGGAGAAGTGGCTGGGAAAGAGGAATTCTTATAATCACCTACGAGTGTTTGGGTGTGAAGCCTTCATTCATATACCACAAGAAAAAAGAACGAAGATTGATGTGAAGTCTAAAAGGTATATCTTGTTGAATATGAAGACGAAAAATATGGTTACAGGCTATGGGATTCAATTACCAAGCAAGTCACATGAAATAGAGATGTGATCTTCAATAAAATGGTAATGGAAAATTTACAAGAACAAACAATATAAGCCAAGGAGTATGTTCCATTAGAAGACATCTCAAATGGGAATGATGTGTTAAAACAAAAGGAGATTGTAAATCAGCCATAGGTGCAAGTTCATCTGTAGATACAACGACAATTTCAGCCCCCAAATTTCCATGATAATGAAGTGCAAGATCATCCCTTTAGTACTCATGAGGAGGTTACTCCATAGGAGTTGATTCCTTAGGTTCGAAGGTCCACCAAGGAGCACAGGCCTCCAACAAAATATAATGATTTAATTCAACGTTTATTGCTTTCTAGCGAAGTTGAACTTGCTACGTTTGAAAAAAGTGTATGAAGATAAAAACAACAAACAATGGATGGAGACTATGAGAGATGAGATGGGTTCTTTGATGGTAATTCACACATGGGATTTAATGTCTCTTCCACCTAACAAAAAAGCATTGAAAAACATATGGGTATATAGGTTGAAGGAAGGAGGTGGGAAGAAAAGATACAAGGCTAGTAGATTGGTCGTTAAAGGTTATGATCAGCAAAAGGGCATTGATTTCATAGAGATTTTTTCACCAATTGTGAAAATGACCTTTGTTAGAGTAGTGATGGGTTTAGTAGCTATTTATGATATTGAATTGGAGCAACTTGATGTTAAGATAGCCTTTCTACATAGTGACTTGGAAGAAAAATTGCACATGAAGCAACCTAAAGGTTTTGAGAAAGAAGGTAAAGAGGATTTGAATTGTAGACTAAATCGAAGTTTGTATGTGTTGAAACAAGATCTAAGGTAATGGTATTTAAAGTTTGATTCATTTATGGTTGAGCAAAAATTTTCTAGATGTGAATTTGATCATTGTGTGTATTATAAGACTTTGGAGAATGGTGAGTTTTAGTGCTGTTGTATGTTGATGATATGCTAGTGATAGGAACTAGTATGACTGGAGTTAGCCAACTAAAACAACAACTGGCTAAAAAAAATTCAATGGAGGATTTGGGTGCTACAAAACAAATCCTTGGAATGAAAATTATTGGAGATAGGAATGAGGAAATAAATTGTCATAGGAGAAATATATTGAAAAGGTATTGATTATGTTTAGTATGAAGAATGCTAAGGTAGTGAGCACACCTCTCATTGATCACTTCAAATTATCTTCTTATATGTGTCTTAATGTAAGGGTTCGAGATTAACTCACTTACTAATTATAATCCTCAATTCCAAAATAATTTAATAGAACCAGGTAATTTTAAGGTAATAAGAATTAGAAGGATTAATTATATAATTCACATCACTTATAAGAATGGAATAACATGCTAATCAATGAAACAAGTTCTATCAAATAAGATAAACGATTTGTCAGTATAAATAAGCATCATCTTTACTCAAAGTAAATAACTTACAGGTATCTCATATTCGACCATTCTAATGTTGCAACCACAAGAAAGGTTTGTTCATCCATGTGTCAACATCCTAGACCTGCAAGAAAGTGTTAGTGAATAGGGGTTTGCCTTGGTCAAACCCCGTTTTGGTAATCAAACCTTGAAAAGGAATGAAATAAGGTACATAAATGAAGATTGATCACATTATGATATTGCTACTCACCAAAACACTAGCCTTAAACTCTTGTTTAATTGTGATAGATCTTGATTTGAATGCTCCTCGACTCACGAAAACTTTATCTCAAATATTAGCTCAAAAACCAACATGAAACAAGAAAAGTGAATAGGCATTGTGGGTTACTATGACAACAACGACTATGAGAATCTATTGCTCATAAAAGAATACTATATAGAAGGTAACCCTACTTAATGTTTTTAATAAATAGGATTTCCTACTTTTACTTCCAAGGGAGGAGATATGGAATAAATGCATACTTAACAAGTTCCCTTACTTTTCTTTGATATAATGTAATCTTGAATCTATACTTTTAAGGCATTCAATGTATTCACCTATTAATCATATCATTATAATCCTATTCAACTTACTATCTTTTCCATCATTCTTCATATATTCAACATATCATTCACTTCCTCTTATTCAAGATATTCAATTTATACTACAAAACAACATACTGACCTCTACTCATTTATCCTTCTACACATACCACTTCTATTAAGCAAGTCCAGCGAATTCATTGAACCTAATCACTCAATTCAGTATTTCCATCGATTCATTGAAGGATTTATATACTATCTTTACATAGTCCAAGCTATCAAGTGGCTAATCAATACCAAGTTTTAGATTTGTTTTTCAACATTGAGTAACATTCGCCTATTTGAATATCATTAAGGCATCGCCTTAGGTGAAAATAGTAAATAACTATCAAGTAAAACATGTACTAACTGTTCCAACCTTAACATTTCTCATCTACTGACTATAAGTGAAGCAATTACCATTTCCATCATATTTGGTTACTAACATTACCATTTTAACATGAGAATATAATGTTTAAATAAATAAATAAATAAAATAAATCAGGAGTTATTTATCTATAAACCAACAATAGATATAGACAACGATACAACTTACACCCTAATACAAGATACAAGGAAAACCTTCTTGCTTCAACAACCTTCAATAATCATTACCTTAAAGACACCACGAATTTCAAAGAGTACAAGATATTAAGTTTCCAAAAATTAAATCCATCCAAAACATGTTGTCATGGAGGTATACTTTATTATCACATAAGTTGTATAAAAGTCTTTAAAGCATCATAAGCATATTTACCCATAATCTGCAAACTAACATAACAACCAATGATCTTTTCCTTGGATTATGAATGATTCATTGAGCCATAATGGTCAAATCACACCTAATCTTTCACACCTTCATTCAAAACTATCTCGGTCTAGATATATGGAATCATATGTGTAAATTCATTCTTGCTAATGGTTATAGTATCGGCAGAGTGAGTTTTAAGCAAGACATCAAAACATAGTGATGACTTTGAAAATATGAAGTCAATAGCAAGTTTTCTCAGTTTAATCACACAAAACCATGAAGCATACAGGTTCAGCTTCTAATGCTATCATTTAGTGTTGAATGAACATAGAGTAATATTATATCCCAATCCATGTACCGCCATCAAGGCACAAGGTTGCTTAACAATGATGTCATGTAGTAACATTGAGTATAGAATTACAACTCGACTTCACCATGACAACATTCCAAGTTATCAAACAGTGATAGTATTCAAGAAAAGAAGTAATCGCAATCATATCCTACGGTGATCCAGAAGTCACAGCCATCTTAAGGACCTCATACAATGTCAAACCCAATATTCAGAGAGTTTAGCGTCACTATTAAGCCTGAAACAGTGATGATCATACCAGAGTTCACCAAGACCTTACTGGATAAAGCCATCTTAAGCATATTAGGACAAGATAAAATAAACACAAATATACCCTACCCATATTCCAGCCATGCACAAAAATAACAGGAGCATTAACATACGACGCACTGTTACACAATAGTAAGTGCTATATTATGTATCCCCAGTCCAAAACACCCGATGGCATGAGTATCATTGTATCGTGCACGAGGGTATAAACACCAGAGGTTCGAAAAAGAGGGACCCTATGCCACTGCGATGGGTAGAGGTTTATAAGATGTTTTCCAATGGAAAAGAGAGTTCCCTGCCATGCAGATTTTAGGATAATGAAAAGAGACACAAGCACGACCAAGGTAGAGGTCGTTTGCGGAGCATGCCCAAATATTGACTGTGCCCGTCCAATTACGACAAAGAGATTTGGGAGAGTTGCACCAGTAGATAGCATTTTTCTTCTATGATTCAACTTATAAGATGGTTTGCTTCCATAAAGTTGACCCATTGGTGTAACGCCCTGAACAACCACCTAGAGTGCTCCAACGATAGTGGAAGATTGATATTGAAAAGAAAACAGAAATTAAGTAATCATTCAAAAAGGAATCCCTAACCCTTATACTATACCAGATAGAGGTTTAACACTATAATATTCCGCAATACTACCACTAAGTGAGGTCTACCCATTATTTGAACAATAATCCACTCCTGTTCTATGTGTTTATACGGTAATCTTGTTTCATCCTATGCCTTCTTGAGACTGAGATTTAACTTTCGGCCTACTGATTCTTAGAGGAGCAACAAGGTTTTCCTAATTATATTGTATTCATAATCATACAATCCAATTCTATACGCCATAATTCTATTCAAGAAGTTATACCATTAAGAATGTTGGGTGCAACAATATTATGTGCTTAACCAGATCTTACCTCTACGAAGCCCTTCAAAAGACTTTGATGTAGCTAGTATTCCATTCCTTTTTCTTCAATCTTCTATCTAGTTCCCATTACGACCTTGATCCCTTCAAGGTATTTCTCCATTGCCTCTTATGAAAGGATTCGATGAGTGTCTACACACTATATCAGGAGCTCCCACAGCCAAATCCCCAACCATCGCCATTCCAATAGGTTTTTGTGCCTCTTTCGAAGCCCAATCTCCATTGTATTTTTGCAGAGAAGAAAAGATATTGAAAAACTCTCCCCCCCCGGTTCCGTTATAATCTTCTTCTTTTAAAGTTTTCTTTTCACCTTCCCCATAACCGAATCTTGAAATTCAAATAATATTTCTTTTCATATTTATTATTTATTTCACAAAGAAATAATAATGAAAATCTTATTTTTATTGCATATGAAATATTTTATCCTCTAAAAATAATAATGCAATCTTCTCCTCTCATTTTAAAAAAAAAATATTTATTCAAAGTAACTAAATAAGAAAACACCTTAATTTGCAAATAAATAATTATCCATAACAACAGAACATTAACATTTAATGGAATAATGAAATATTTAATTAAACTTTAATATTCTTTTGTTTCATTATAAATTTATTTAACCAAACATTATAAAATGACGAACAATAAAATAAGGGTCGTGACACTTAAGACAAAAGAAGAAAAAGAATACATGGAAAGAGTGCCCTACTCCTTTGCTGTTGGGAGCCTTATATATGCAATGGTCTCATTGCTCATACAGTGGGAGTGGTCAGCAGGTATATGAGTAATCCAGAAAAAATACATTGGTAGGTTGTAAAACGGATTTTGAGATATTTGAAAGGCACATCAAATCATGTAGTGAGGTTTAGAGGAGAAGATGCACATTTACAAGGATATGTCAACTTATACATGGCTAGTGATTTGATAAAAGATGATCTACCACAAAGCATGTCTTCACATTTGTAGGGGCAGCGATCAACTAGATTTCTAGTTTGCAGAAGGCAATGGTTCTTTCTATTACAGAAGCAAAATAATAGTAATCACAGAAGGAGCTAAGGAGACATTCTGGTTGTAGTGTTAATTATTTGAACTGGGTAATAGACAACAAGACTTCATTTTATATAGTGACCCAGCTTTTCATTCACAAACGAAGCACATAGAGCTTCGATATCATCTTATTCATACTAGCCTCAATCCTACAAATGCGTTTACTAAGGTTGTCTTAAAAGAGAAGCTGGAGTTTTGTAGAGCTTCTCTTGCTCTTGTAAACATGTGACAATAAGTCTTGAAAAGCAGGTAACATATTTGTACATGGCTAATTGCGGCATGGATTGGACTTAAAGTGGCAGATTGTTTAGAGATGCGTGAAGTCCAACAGTCAAAGCTTTCATCTCCCCTGTTTTTTGAACTCTTCATCTACCCTGATGAGTTCTATATATATTTCTGGAGATTGAAACATTTATATGATTGATAAAAACTTCTTTGTAATTACTGTGATCAATAAAGAGATGAATACATTGCTTCCTGTGGATGTAACCAAACTGATGAACTACATAATTTACTGTGTCTATGTTCTAATATCTCTACTTTTATTTGTTGTTTGGTGCTATATATTTTTTATCTGCTCTGCTTTTCTTAACATTTTGAACCTTCATTATTATGTTCTCAACATTTATCAAGAAATCTAGAGTTTACAGTACCAACAGGAATAACCAATGTTGAAATCTAACACATAATAGCATTCAAATTTTACAAATAGGAGTAACCATTGTTGAAATTTAACCTGTAATAATATCAGTTTTTAGCGAATAGGGATGAATGGTGTTGAAATTTTAATGAGTAAAAGAAGAGTAGCTAAGGGTTTTTATTAGTTGTATTTACTATTGACAAATGCATAAATGGACAGGTATGATGGATTTTCAAACGCGCATAATTAAATTTCTTATGATCACTAATATATGTGTTCGTAAAAAAGAAATCTAATAAAGAATGACTTAGAGGCTTTCCTAGAACTTTTATTCAAATATTTCTAAGTGCTATCTTAACATTGATTTATCTAATAATAAAATTGAATTAACACTTTCCTTAAATTCATGTCTTATAAATTCTTAAATATAGATTGACTTTTCTGTTGTGTTTGCCTTCTCAGGTTTCCAAGTATTCAGAACTATTATACTCTTTTGTCTGAAATTTCTGAAGGCTTGAAATTAGTGGCAAGTATAATATGAACCTTGATATGAAGGGAATATATTGATGTGTCTTTTTGGTGGCAAAAGACGTTTGATTCTTACATATTTTTTTGGTTTTCCATGTTGACTTTGTATTTAAGCTGTTTGATTTAATAACTGTTGATATTGTTGCTTATGGAAAACCATTACTTGTTTATTTGGAAAAAAAAATCATTTTCATTTTGTATTGTTTATGGGTAACTTGAGTTTTTGTCTATCTTATAAACTTTTTGTTGTTTTGTTCTTTACTTATGTGCTTGAAAATATGGTACTGAAATTGCTGGATTTTTATGTTGTTTGTGAACAAGGGGTACATTAAAGATGAACCATTTGATGTGCGTAAGTGGGTTGCTCCTGGATTATTTTGCAGAAGCATTGTTCCTTGTTCTTGCAATCCTAGAGATCCTAATAGTCTCCATATGGGGAAAGTTTGTGACAAGGGACATCGATGGATGTACCAAAAAACAATATCAGATGTTGTGGAGGCTTTAATTGGAGCACATTTAGTTGGAGGTGGTACAATTGCAGCCTTTGAGTTCATGAGGTGGATGAACATAGAGGTTGACATTGAAGACAAGTCAGTAGAGATTGCATTCAACCGCTCTTTTGCTTATCCTATTGTTTTGAACACAAGTTTGAACCAATTGCAATTGCTCCTAGGTTACCATTTCAAGAACTTGTGCCTCTTAGTGGAAGCACTCACACATGCTTCAATTAATGAGCATGGAAGATGTTCGTACCAGGTAATTTAGTTTCCCCTTTACATTACCCGATGCATATAAAACTTTGATAGTTCTTGCAAGATGAAATTCTTCTAGAATATAGGACTGAATGTTAATATTATGTGTATATTTTACAGCGGTTAAAATTCTTAGGCAACTCTGTGCTGCATCTTCTCATTACTCAGCATCTATATTCAACATACCAAGAACTATCTCCCGGAGAGTTAACAAATTTACTGCATGCAGCTGTTAACAATGAGAACTTTGCCCAAGTAACAGTGAAACATAGTATTCAGAACTATCTTTGTCATCATTCAGTTGAAATAAAATATCGAATAGAAAAGTTTGTTGAGGATTTTGAACAGTGTAAAGGCGGTGATTGTCAATTTATATCATTTGGAGGAGGAATACGTGCTCCCAAGGCAAGTTATTTAGTTTTACATTGTGAAAAGTGTCCCTTAATTTTAGTTTAGTGCATACTTAATAGAAGTGTTAGCTCATTTGTATTTGTTATTATACAAGTGATTTTTTTATGATGTGCAAATATATGTATGAGGGGTTTTATTTTATATATATAAATATAATTATGTCAAGAGGCCTTCTACGTAATTTTGTTAAAAAAAATGAAAAATATTATTTAGAATGTATATTTTTTAAAAAGATTAAAGTTACAGAATAGATCTTAAGTAAATAAAATAATTCTTAAATAGGTAAAATAAACAATATAAATAAATAAATAATTCTTAAATAGTTTAAAAGTAAATAAAACGAGTTATAAATAAATAAAATAATTTTAATATTTCTGAACATGTTTTAGATAAATGTATTTATGATATCTATATTAATATGTTCTGTTATTTGTTTATTTTTATTGGAAAGCCATCTGAAATTTTAAAGGTATTAATTTATTTTGTTATTTAGTGAGTAGATCATAGAGACTTTGCTTGCAGATATGTGATAAGCTTTGTACTTTATTTGTATATTAAAAGTGTCCTCTTCGATTAAAAATAATGTAATTTTACCATTTTTCTTGGATGCAGGTTCTAGGAAATTTAATAGAGAGCATTTCAGGTGCAATATTAGTGGATACCCGACTTAAACGAAATGTTGTCTGGGATAAAATAAAACATATTTTGTCTCCCATTGTTACACCTGAAAACATGGTACCGCATCCACTACAGGAGTTGTATGAGCTCTGTGATCAGCAACATTATGATCACCATTGGAAGCCCATCACTACAAGAGGGAAAGATTTTGTGGCCACTGTGCAAATACAGCTCGAGGAATTCAGTATATATGGAGAAGGGTCAGATATGAATATTAAGTCTGTAATGACTAAAGCTGCCAAAGATGCGTTGGCACAGCTACGGGTAATTTCAAACATTGCCTTCAAGCTATTCTCCCATGATGCATCTAAAAAGGCATGGGTCAGCCCATGTTTTAAATGTTAATTTAAATTTATTTTACTTATTTCAATTTCCCTCTAAGAGGCAATTACATAAAGAGTCAGCCTCTTCAACAAAACTTATTTTATTCTTCTCTTCAATCTCTTTTAATTCCAGCACTAGCATAGTAATTCAATTTAGAATAAAACTGATGTCTTTACAAGTTGACTACCTTGTGCATAATCTGTGATAAAGATTTCTTTGACAGCATAAAACTGATTTCTTTTTGGACATCAATGATAAATTATCTTGACGTAACATAACATCAATGACAATATTTCGAACATGACCAAGAAGCCTTTAATACATACAAGACTATCATAACCAAAGAAGTTTTAAGTAGTTTAATTGCAACATTTAAATTTTTTTTTAGTATTTGATATCATCGTATGGACAAGACTACTAATAATTGGGAATATCTGATCCTGAAATAGTTGTTTTGTAAATAAGGTGAAGGGCATATATCATGATCACCATACCTTTGTCCAAACTTCAATGGACACGACTGGGAATGAAGCTCCACATTCATCCAATCTCATTGCTCAAGAAGAAATGGTTTGTCTTTCGTATAAATGTTGATATTTGTTATGCTAGCTATAATTTCTAGTGTATTTACTAGAAATAGTGTTTAAATGTTGAGTCAGATAATTGCTAGCAATTCGCAAATAGATTCAGGAGATGTTGATTCATCCAATCTCATTGCTCAAGAAGAAATGGTCTGTCTTTCGTATAAATGCTGATATTTGTTATGCTAGCTATAATTTCTAGTGTATTTACTAAAAATAATGTTTTGATGTTGGGTCAGATAATTGCTAGCAGTCCGCAAATAGATTCAGGAGATGTGGATATGGTTGATTCACTTAATCAGTGCCAGAGAGGAGAAACGAATGATGAGAAGAATTTACTTTGTAGGAGCAAATCAATGCGAGGTAAAGATCTGAACCCACGTCCATATATGAAGTCCACTAACAAAACAAATAATAGGCTGTCTACTAGAAAGCATAAACTGGAAGAGGGAAAGGCAGGTATATGTAGGACGGACCTGCTTATGCATGAGCTCTTAACTAAAATAAGCTATCCACATAAAATAAAATAAGCCATATGTAGGACAGAGGTGCCATTCATATATAAAGTAAGCAATGTTCCATGGTGTTTTGAGGATAGGAATGTCAGCAAACACTATTTCTGGGGCTTTAGGGGACTGCAGGTCTTTTTGTTTGGAAACAGTACGGGACTACAATTAACAAATTGTGAAAATTTTAGAAGTACAGAAAAATTGATCATTCAGATTATAAGGCTTTCATCATATTTATTACTTCATAATAGAGTTGAATTGAGACTTCATATGATCATGGACACACAAATTAACAAAATTTCATTGTTTTCATTGTTAATGTGTATATATATAATAAGTATAAATAAAAGACAGAAAGACTATAACTACAAAACAATTAAAATAGAAATATGACATAGTAACTAGATCTCCTATAATTGTATCTGATCTCCATCTAGAAATTTTGCATCAAAATCAAAGTATAAGTCTAAGTCACTCCCATGAGGGACTAAACTTATCCATGGTACCCAACCAATTCCTCATGTGTCTTATCATCAATTCATATGGCATCTTCGGGATCAACATTCCAAAATGTTGTTGGAGTCTCAAGATAGTAAGGAGTTTTTCAATCTTTGTCTAGAGATTTTTCATCAAAATCAATGCCCAAGTCTGAGTCACTCCCAATATGAGGGAATGCCATCCAATGGTTCACAAACCAATTTCTCATGTGCCCTATCATTAATTTGTGTGGCACCTTCAAGATCAACTTTCTATTGTGTTGTTTCACTCGATTAGTGCCACAAAGAAGAAACAAATCAGGAGAATAATTTACTTTGTAGTAGCAAATCAATGAAGGTAAAGACTTGAATCCACTTCCACATATGAATTCTACTAATTAAACATATAATAAGTTGTCTACTAGAAAGCATAAACTAGAAGATGGAAAGGTAGATATATGTAGGATGGATATGTTATCCACATATAAAGTAAGCAATGTTCCATGGTGTTTTGAGGACATGAATGGCAACAAACACTATTTCTAGGACATTAGAGGATTGAAGGTCTTTTTGTTTGGAGATAATATGGGACTACAATTAACAAATAGGGAAAAAAAAAAAAGATCAAGTTTTTTAATCATTCAAATTATAAGGCATTCATCTTATTTATTATAGAATTGTCACATAATATTAGAGACTTCACATTATTGTGGACACACAAATTAACAAAATTTTATTGTTTTCATTGTTAATGTAGATATATAACAAGTATAACAAAAGGTAGAAAGGCCACAACTACAAAACAACTAAAAATAGAAAACAAACATAACAACTAGAATTTTTGCATGAAAATCGAAGTCTAAGTTACTCCCATGAGTGATCAACATTTTGATGTGCTACTGGGGTCTCATGATACTAAGGAGTATCAATATTGAAGTTTCACCTAATATTTATCTAAAGATTTTGCATCAAAATCAATGTCTAAGTTTGAGTCACTCCCGATATGAGGGATTGAATTATCCAATGGTTCTATTGTGACCTTTTCACACATCACCCCATTCAAAATGGGGACCCCCTAATTTTTGTCCCATTTGGGTCTTTTGGCTTTGGTTTTGGTTGGTTTCGCGGTTGTCTCTCTTTTGTTCCATCTGTCTTTTCGAAGATGTGCCTGTCTTTGGGCCTAAGTTGAAATTTTGGCCAAGTCTGGAGTGCACTTTCATCAGATTAGGGTTTTCATTCTTCAGGCTAGTTTGGGGATAATTTAGGTGAGCTAATGTAAATCTAAGCTTGGCACTGCATTCAGGAAGCTTCAGCCAGGTTCCCATTAAATTTTCACTGAATTATGACAAATTACTATTTTTATTAAGCACTCAATTTGGGACCTTTTTCTCGGACTTTTGAAATTCTAACTGCTACACCACATTTAGGACCCTTCAAAGTGCTTACCTGCAAAATTTGAGCAAATTCTAACAACTTTCTATTTTTAGCAGTTCTGGTTTTGGGAGAAATTTTTAGGGTTTGCATGTATGATTTTTCAATGCATGTCAGGATAGTCTTTCTGGGCTTTTCAAGAGCTTCGCAATGGTATAGCGTGCAAGTCAAGTTGATGACTTTCTATTTTTAGCAAGTGCTCGCATGCAAACCAGTTTTCTGGGTTTTCTAAGATCTCTCGGGCAATATGACATGCAACCAAGTTCGACAATCAATTGGTCACTTTTTCAGGCACTTACTATTTTTAGCAGGTTCACTCTAGCAGTCCCAAGTCTTGAGTTTCAAGAGCAGAATAGTCCATAATAGGAACAAAGTCAAACGGAGTTTAGTTGAGGCACATGCAAGTGAAATTAGGGTTTCCAACTTTGGCGCCTAAAATGAGGGGCAAAATTTGAGAAAAATGAAAAACAGATGTATCCCATTGTGATCAACATCTTTCAAGGAATCTACTAGTAAAATTTGAGCGTAATCTGCATACTTACTATTAATAGTAAGTCACTTCCAGAACATGGCTAAAAATAGCAGGTGAGCACGAAAGGCAGGTGTGAGCAGGTCAGATAGGTCATGAGGATCACGTTGGGAAAATATCAAGATGGGAGGAGTTGCAGAAGTTCGAGAATCAGGAAGTTGCTAAAAATAGAAAACGAGGGTAAGCTAGGGTGAAATTTGCCTAAGTCATGAAGATGAAAGCTCAACCCTCCAAATGCGCCCCAAGAGGAGCAAACTTATGAAGAAATTTCCTAAGTCATGAAAAATAGGAGCACACCCCTCCATATGCGCCCAAGAAGAACAAGACCCTTGAAAATTATCTAAGGCATAGAGGCTGAAATGCACCCAAGAGAAGAAGGCTCCAAATGTGCCCAAGGAGATAACAAGTTGGTTGAGGAATTGTCTAAGTCATTAAAATGAAGGCAACACCCCTAGAATGCACCCAAGGTAGCAGGGTGGCTGAAATTTTTTCTAAGGCATAAAATCAAAACCTCAAGGGGTCATATGTGCCCAAGGTGGGATAGGTTAACATGAAAAGTTTCCAAGGCAATGAAAATAGGAGTAGACCCCCCTTGAATGTGCCCATGATGACATGAAATATATATATATATATATAAAGCCTAAAATGAAACCCCCACCCCTCATATGCGCCCTAGAAGAGGAGGGAGCTTGAAAATTTCTTAGTGATCGAAAAATGGAAGTAGACATCGTTAAATGTGCCCATCATGGAGAAGTTGAGAAAAAGTTTCTAAGGCATTGAAAATGAAAGTGTAAGGGGTCATATGCGCCCAAGGTAAGAAGGGGATAATATGTTGGCTGAAAATTGTTTGAGGCATAGAAAATGAACTAACACCTCTCTAAATGCGCCCATGAAGTAGGGTATGAGAGGAGACACATGAGAATTTTCTAAGGTGTGGAAGATGAAAGCATAAGGGTCCAAATGCACCCAAGGAAGGAGTTGGTTTGAAAAAATTTCTATGTCTTAAGAAATGGAAGAGGACACTCCTAAATGCGCCCTCAAGAGGTAAAGTTATGGAGAAAATGATGAATCAGACCTTGGAAATTAGAACATGAAGATCAGGTAAGTAAAGAGAATTTATATTATAAAGTGTTTTGATGCTCTTCTCTTTATTTGTTTTGCAGGATGAATGCCAGGACCAAAGCATGATAACTTGAGGTGATGGAGCAAGTACTCCAGGACAATATTACAACCTTGGAAGGGGGAAAGTTACATGTTTGAAACTCCTCCATGATGTCTCATTTGCGCCCAAACCATGAAGGGAGATATTGGAAGAAATGGCAAAGTGTTGAAATTCCTCCACAAGAATCTAAATGCGCCCAACTCAGGTGAGGCAAGTGGCATGGAAGAAATGGTCGAGTCCAAAATAGGAAAATCCTTCAAGATCAAGATGGAGAAATAATGAAGGCCCAGGCGTCAGAGATCATCCTCAAGCACTTCAAAGTTAAAGAATGACAATGGAATGGATTGAAGAACAAAGTAGAAGAATTCTTCTCAAGTGTGAAGTCCTTCAATGACCTAAAAAATGTTCTACAACATACTTCGCACAACCTAAGATGCAGTGGAAGGAAGGAGGAAAATCACCATCAAATAGGAGAAAGAAGTAGTTGTCTTAGAAGTTTAGATTAAGAACGTGCCTGCCATATCAGTTCAAGAAGTAGAGGCTGAGATGATCAGATTGATCAAGTTTGCAGTCAAAGAGAAGGACAATGAGAACGCGTTTCTAGATGAGAATCTTCTTGAGGATAGTGGGAATTAATTGCTCATAGTTGTCAAAGGGAGAGAGTGGGCATTATGTGCTCATTTATTACCCCACTTCACTTTCTGGCAGTTTTTAGGGCAAAATCTTGACTAGGGCTTATGTGGCTCAATCTGAGCCCTTCATTGTAATTCAATCTGAGCTATCCATTGGATTTGGCCATCTATAAAAGGGGCATCCCCCCTCATTTGTATCATATATAGGAAGATAGAGAGATAGCTAGGAGTTGGTAGATATAGAGGAATAGAGAGCATAGATTGATAGCATAGCATAGATTGAAGAGGAAGGAAAGTTTTCAAATTGAATGCTTTGTAAGAAGTTGTTGTGAACACTCCTATAATAACAAGAGTTATCATTGCTTGTGGTTTCATCTTTTGTTGTGGGTAGCTAGCGAGACTTCTTCATCCTTCCAATTTGCTTAGGATCTTAAAGTAAAACTTAAATAGAGTAAAGTAGATTTTAATTCATGCACGTAGATAGTTGTGGAATGTGGTGGTTGAATTAAGCAAGCTTCGTTAATCCATACCACTAGTGGGCTCACTGATGGTGAGTTTGCCTTGCGTGGTCAACTGGAACAATTTGGACTTAACTTCAATTACGATTTATATGTTGGTATGCGTTGTTGTAATGAGCCTAGCTCTAGCTAACTCAAAAACTCTTCTTTTGCTGCCTTGGGAATTTTGTCAAACAGTTGGTGTGCAAGTTGATATACGCTGATAAGAACTTCTGATTGATTTGTTTTGACTCTCTCGTCACTAATGATGTGTTTCCAATGGTATCAATGATTGCCAATGACAACTATCAATGTCTCTAAGATGAAATCCAATAGTTTTAATGCACTTTTGATGTATATAGATGACTGAAACTACTTGCAATATGCAGCTACAACAATTAGAAATTATGATAAACACTTTGGATGCAACCTAAGATGGCATTTATGCACTTACAACCAAGTAGCATTAATACAAACACTTGGTATGCAATATTATAACATTATTTATGCCAAAAGAGAACCTTATAGCCAATTGACATTTTGTCAAACAATTGGCATGCAAACAAATAAGCTGATCATGAATAATATAAACAAGCTCAATTACAATAGTATTTGACCAGCAACTTATATCTCCTTTGCAATAAAATGTCTAATACAATGATGCTATGAATTGGCCAAGATTCTTGGCTTACAATTGATTAACAATAGTGCCAAATCTGATTTTATGAGTATTCACTTACAACAGCAACTAAAATGCCTATGATGACAATGCAAACTACTTAGTAAATGCAAGAACTTGGCAATGATGGTACCCAATGTTGTTGATGAAGAAACAATAAAAATCCAATGTGAGGCACCTTCCAAGCTCAAATCGAAATGCTCAAGTTGTCGCCCTTGTTCTTGCCTGGCAAAAGTTTAGATAATTAATTGCAACACCAAATGCCTCCCAATTTTCCCTTAAAACGATTGTCTCAACGATAGGAATTGAATGCAAGAATACCCAAAAATAATTGGCCTCCTCAATCAAAAGATATGAGCAAAAACATGAGAATCACATAGGCTGATCAACCTCCATGACAGTAGATTATGAAGGTTTGAAAATGCAACTGAAACTTTACAAAATATCACTCCTTAAGATGATGAAATGATAAATCACAATCAACAATTATTCTCCAAATTGAATCTCCACAAATTTGGCCCTATGCCATTAATTTTGCTCAACAAAAATAATCAATCTCAGGAATGCATCTACTGCTGAAGTAACTTCTCAATCAAATGCAACAATACATCAACTGTTGCAAGTGAAATACTTTATTCAAAATAAGTACAATAATACATCAGCTATTGTGCTCAAATAATTTCCACAATGAAGAAAAAGATTGGACTTCTGAAGTAAAGCCCACAATTAGCAATAGTTCAGTTGGTATCTCACAACCTCAAAATTGCGTAACCAATGAGGGTTTTCATCCCCAAAGGTCCTCCAATGGTTGAAACCCTAGCTGGATTCTCCACCACCAAAAGTCATCAATTCAAACAACAATTCCTAGATGAAGAAACAATGGCTGGCCTCACCTATTTATTCTTTTTCACCAAGAGGTCGGCCCACAATCTAGAAGCTTCCAGAATATTATTTTAATTTTATTAAGTGACTTTATGATATATTATTTTATTTAAGTCACTTTATTAAATTAATTAAATATAAAATTACCTTTTAATATTTATTTATTTGATAACTTTATAAATAATTAACTTAATACCACTTTTTAATTTAATTAAAATAATCAATTAGTCATCCTCATAAAATAATCATTATTTTGGAAACTTAATTAATTAAATTAATTAAATTACACTACCTCCAAAATGGTGACATTACAATTGTTGTGATCCGAATACCTTTAGTTACTCCTTTGAAGATTGCACCAATTTTGTGGAAGTTGTCTAAGGTGAGGCGAAGCAAAGCTTGGTTGAAGTTTGCAAGAGTTGATCTCCACGTCTTGCATTTAGAGTAGATCATAGCATTTCCTAATTCTTGTAGCCATTCAAATTTAGTACTTTTTGGTTAGTTTAGGAAACTTGAACTTCACTGACAATTCTTCTGAATCTTCGAAAACCCCTGTCTCTAGAGTGAACAATTGTGTAAGTCCCCTTGAAATACCAACAAATCATATCAAACCAACTGAGTCTATGTCCATTGCATAAAGGAACCTTGGAGTTGAATGCATGATCTTTCTCGCAATCTTAGCATGCAAGAGATTTTGATCAAGAGAGGATAGAGTGACCGTTGGGAACTTTATTCTGTGTTGGTGCGGTCATAAAACACCCATCAATAGGTTCCCTAACCAATTTCTCATGTGCCTTATCAATTTGTGTGGCATCTCAAGATCAACATTCCATCATGAACTGTTGGAGTCTCGCAATACTTAAGAGTTTGTTAATCACAAAGTTGCAAGGCACTAACTATATACAACCACCATTTCTCCACTTGTTGAGAGATGAGCCTATTCCTCTTGATAGACTAAATATATTTGTATATGGATCAATTCCTTTTTGTAACTAAGTAGCTAGCAACCTATGAAATGTGAGTAGCAAGAAACTTCAACTCAATTACATCCTTACCATGTCATGTCTATCATTCAATAAGGTCATTTTGAGCTAATATAGCTCTATCTAGCTGAGCTTCTAGTTTCTTGAATGTTGAGCCTTAAAGATTGCAAAAAGTGATTCACTACTCTCAAAGCTTAGATGCCTTGTTACTATTGTACATCTTTGGAAGGGCTTTCATATTGTGCTCTTTCACCTCTTCATCTAAAGAATGAGGGATTGTAATATCCCCCTTAGTTTTTTCTCAAATTTTTTCACATGAACTTCACCTGTTAGCGCTAACCCAATGAAAGATAAGCAAACTGGAATGTAACCCTTCACTTTTTGATCACCCAGCTCCCAAAGTGGGCATGGTGAGAGCATATGGTGTAAGGGGATTTGATTACAATATTAGAAAATTGGAAGTACAAAGCTATTGGCGGCAAGCCATCAAAGATAGAAAATGTAAATACTAGGCGACAAACTAGCCTCTTCCACTTTTCAGTGGGCTATTGGAAAGTAAATGAAAGCAAAGAACTTGGCAGAATAGCTAGCCACTTCCACTTTTTAGTGGGCAACAAAAAGGAAACAAAACTCAACCACTTCTTGTTGAGAAAAAGGTATCTCAAACTTACTGGCTAAGGCTCTTTGAAATCAAGAAAACACTTAGAAGTTTTGTAGTTTTAGAGTTCGGGCTTGTCACTTACCAAATGCATGGTAAAAGCCTTAGAAGTTTTGTAGGTAATCGTGCATCGACCTTCAAGATTATCACTTACCGAATGCAGTTGCAAAGTCTTAGAAAAGTTGAAGAGTGTGGGCAATTGGACTTCAGAGTTCTGTTGTATGCTTTACTGGTGGAGTTTGCGGTATTGGGTATTGAGAAACCCCAAGTCTCGGCCCGTGAAAGGACTTTGTTCATTGGTGTTGTATAGGCAGAGAAGTATCTTCGGTGAGAGAAGTCAATGTCGAAGGGAGTCTCTTGTCGGTCCCTTCGACACTCCAACAACTATCAAGAAGCTACGTCGAGCTAACATTGCATTGTCGGAGGGAGTCTCTAAGTAGTCCCCTCGATAACCCGATGCGAGGCTGGGAACTCTTGTCGGTAGGAGTGGAGGACTTCACCAGGACACAGATTATAGTCCCCTTGATGTGTCGATGGAGTGGAACCATAGTGCGTTTTTAACGTGGGACCAATCTACATGGAATATGATGTTGACAGTGCAGTGGTGACATGGATGCCATGTATGTGCTGGGGACCACTCGGTTAATGTTACATGCTTCATCGGTGAGACTTTTTGGTATCGGTAGGATAGTGTTGGGCATCCCTTCGACATCTTGATGCAAGGTGAAAGGTATTGGCAGAGGATGAAACGATAGGCATGTTAGAGTGATTGAGTTTAAGGAGACATGATTTGAAGTCTTGTTGATGTGATTTTTGTGACCGCACCAATCAACAGAACAAAGTTGTTCGAAGGCTACTCCATTCTCTCTTGATCAAAGTATTCCGTGCGCTAAGATTGCGAGATAGATCGCACGTTCAACTCCAAGGTTCCGAAATGCTTTGGAATACCCTCAGTTGGTTGGTTGTGAATTGCTGTTTTCACGAGGGGACTTACACAATTGTTCAAAACTCTTGCAGTTAACAGTAGATGGATGATTGGAAGGGATTTGTATAATGCGAATGATTTAACAATAAGTACACTTTCCTAAAACTAACCAAAGATGAACATAATTGAAATGAGTGTAAGGGTAAGAAGGTTCTAGATTCTACTCTAAGGCGGGACATGGGATCAATCTTAATAGCTTCAACCGAACTCTGCTCCACCTCACGTTGGACAACTTACACAAAGTTGGTGCAATCTTCAAAGGGATAGCAAGAAATTTTCAAGCTACAATTTGACACCAAGACACCGTCAAGACGACGCATAGCAAGATATGAATTGTAACTGAAGTTAGGCTTATAAAATTCTCCAGTTGACCACGCAAGGCAAACTCGCTGTCAGCAAGCTGCTAGTGGTATGGAATGAAACGAAGTTGCTTTGATTAACACCACAAACACACAACTAATGCCTACTTGCATGAAATGAAAATTACTCTACTTTAAGCTACTTTATGCTACTTGGATTCAAAGGGATGAAGAAACCTTGCTAGCTGTCCATAACAAAGACAAATTTCACCATCAATGAAAAGATCTTCTATTATGAAAGTTTTACACAACAATCTCTTACAAAAGCTTTCAAAGGAAAACTTTCCGTCTCCTCCAAACTATGCTATGCTAAGCTACAATTATACTATCAATCTCTCTTCTACTCTCTGAAGTCTCCTCTAATCTCTAGTTTCTAATGAATTACAAATGAGGGGGACTCCCCCTTTTATAGATAGTCCAGTCCAATGGACGACTCAGATTACAATCAAATCAAAGGCTCAGATTGAGCCACCTCAGCCCTAACCCTAAAAACTGCAAGAATAGGGAGTGGTACATTAAATGAATCAAAGATTCCCACTCACTCCCAAAATAGTAAAGGCAATTAATGCCCACAATCAGTCTTCTAGAAGATCATCATCCAGAAGTGCATTGCCATTCTCCTTTTCCCTGGCTGCAAACTCAATGAACCTAGCAAGTACAGCCTCGATCTCTTGAACTAAAATCGGTGGAATGCAATCAAGCTGAAACTCTAACACCGTGACTGACTACTTGTGCCGTTTGCAAGATTTTCTCCAAGCAATTAAGGCATCCTGCGTACTCTGAATCAAGCTGGAGAAAGTAGAAGTATTCTCAAAGTCGTCCTGCACAAAGGTCTTCACCTCCAAGAAGAAAGGTGCCAGCCTACTCCTCAAATTATCAGTAGTCACCTCATCGGGATTCAGCCGCCTAGCAAAGATTGCCTCCAAGGTGTTCTGGACTCCATCAATGATGTTCGTCATTGCCTTCCTGACTCTAGCTGAATCCGCTTGTGCTACGTCAGAGAAACCACGCCTGTGATCACCGAAGAGTACCATCTAGAAAAGTCATATCTATCATTCTCCTGAATGACTCCTCCATCAATCAACATCTGCAAAGGAACATGCCTCAATGCCTCCAGACACTGAATAACTTTGCTCTGATAAACCAAGGCATCAACCCAGGCCTGATCAACTGCCTCCATACGTGTCATGATGTTGGAAGCTTGCTGGTAAGCATGAGCAAGGTCTTCCATAAACTTTTCTATCTCGGCACGAACTCCTGTAACCCATTTATCTGCTTCCTGTGCCATCTTTCTCAACTCCAACAAGCCACTAACTTACTCTCTGGATAACTCGGCTGGAAGCTCTATTGTTGGAATCTCCTGCCCACAAGGACGAGACAAGTGTTGCACGTATCCCATTAAAGCCTTATGCTCCCTTTTCAACTTCTTATACTTTCCTTCCTTTTTAAATAATCTGTCCTTGAGTGCCTGGTAGGAGTTATCACATTCCTCAACAATCTGTGCACCTATGGGGCGTCCTAACTCCATAGTTGTGATCACATAATTCTCTGGCACTGCTTCGTCTCAATCACAATCAACCTGTGGCACCACCATATGAAGGGTGTGAGAGCCATCCTCATCAGTTGATATCTTTGAAAATTTTCGTGCTCTCTTCTTTTGTGGAGGCGCATTGATCTGTTTAACAACTCTTCCATCTCAATTGCTGGATCAATTTCTTCGCTGGGGCTCCTTCTCATTCGATCTCTAAGCCAATCAGGTACAACATGTTGTATAACAAATGGCTGCTGTTCTTGTGCTTCTACTTCACAGACTTGTTCAACTTCAATATCATTCTGGCGAGGCTCATCGACCTCAAGTGGTTGAGTACCTCCTGAAACTATATCATCATCTTCCAAAGCCGCCTCTAACTCATGTTGAAACTGAGTGTCAGTAGTAGTCCCCTCATCATCCTGCTGATCATCTCTAGTAGGTGCGTTGACACTCTGGCCAACCGACTCTCTCCGTGGTGGCTGATTTTCTTCTTGTACCACCTGCACCTGATTCAATGCATTTATTTGATCAGCAAATAAAGAAACCTCATGTATGCTTGGAGAACGTGTCTCCAATGGTGTGGGAGATTCAACTACAACTCTTGGAGGCTCCAGCTAAATAGGCTCCTGCCGAACTAGCTCCTTCCTTCGAGATTCTGGACCTCGTGTAATCTGTTTCTTCCCGCTGGTGGTAGGTGTCCTGTGATCTCCCATCAAATTGTAAGTCAAGGAAATTGACATACTCTTCAATCTACTCACATGCCTGTCAACCCACGCTCTAGTAAATGTCAAGACTGGAATAGAAAGTGTGTCCAAATCAGCAATCTCTGGTTCTGACCAATCTGGGAGTGGAAGTGGAGTATCTCTCACTGCCTCATAATCCAGATGGAGAACATTCATGTCCTCGCTCACCTGGTCTGGTACTAGAATGACTTCACACTCCCGGATCATACTCAATGGCAACCTAGAGAACATTCTCTTCCTGACTTCAGCCTCGTCTGATGCACCAGCCCAATAATCCTCAATGTTTGCCTTACGTTTAAATTCTTCTGACAGTACCCATCTGATATTGTTATGTGGATCATAATGCTGTCTACTGGTGTGATAGGAAAAGTGAAAGAATTGAAGCTCACTCTCAGCTTCTCTAGCTGCCTGTAATGAAGGACACACTTCGTCCGAATTGCCCATGACAATTGGGAAGTCAACACCTCCTTTCTTCTTTTTCTTCTGAATCTTATCGTAGGCAACCAATTGCCTAGATATCTCTAACATTAAAATTTTGTTGGTTGGGTACTTAGGCAGTCTATATGGATATGAAGAAAAACCTTGCAGCCTTATATAAGAAAACTTCGAAAGCTGTATAAACCAGCACCCATACCTCTCAATCAATTCTTGGGCTTCCCTCGAGATCCTGTGATGCATCCGCTCCTGAAGTGTTCTCGTGATGTGCATGGTAAAAGCGTCGTTGACACGCTTGTAATGAGTAGTACTTGTCAAGTGCAACTGCAGACAAGCCTCATGGATTTTGAATTGATGAGAGCCACAACCAACAGGCTCCTTATATGAAATCCCTCTATACTTCGTCATACGGGCCAACATGTAAATAATGTAAGAGCCCATGAAGAATGTCTTCGTTCTTCTCAAACTCAGGAGTTGCTCGTGCAAATTGTCACTGATCATTGCAGCCCAATTAATGTACTCTTTTCCCTCCAGCACGAGGTTGATGTAATAGAACATCCATGGCTCAAAAATAAATGCTTGAGGGCAGCCTCCAACTCTACTCAACATCATGATAAGATCACAATACTCCTGCTTCAAGTCATCTGCCATAATTTTCCTTGGCAGCTTCGTACGAGAGGGCTTGGGGTTGCTCATCCAACGAGTATTGATCGTCTCCGTACACCTCTCGAATGCAGAAGCATACATTCGCTCAACTCACTCCCTCGATTTGTAAATCATGTTCTTGTGTGCTGGAATTCGAAAAGCTTCGCCAATAGCAACAGGGGTGAGGTTGGCGAGCACTTGACCATCCGGTGAGATAATTGATCTGTGATCCTTCTCATAGCAGTTGGCGCACTCCATCATCAGCTCCGAACACTGAATAGCTGGTGGGAAACCAACAGCTGCATATAATCCACTTTGAATGATGTTGTGTGAAGTAGCTGAAGGTTGATGACTACCAATTCCCAACATTCGATTCTTGAAGGTCTCCAAGTTGAAAGAGCCCAAATTCGTGTTAGCAAGCTTGGCCAACTTTGAAGTGAACTTTGACTTTGGCATGAAAGGCTTGTTCAGCTTCTTGATCACAGCTTGCCTGGATGCACCATTGTTGTCTTTGCCAGTTGCTCTTACTTCAGCCATCTGTACAACAATAAACATCCATCAACAAATTTACTTAGAAAAATAAATAAAATACCATGCAGGGCTGCCAGTCGACTTCAAGAAGTTGCAATATTATTTCTCATTTGCAAACCTCACTTCTCCTTCAACAGATTTCAAACTGTCAATACTTAGAAAAATTTCTAAGCAAGCTTCAGCAACTCCAACTTTATAGAAAATCGCCCAACTTTGCTTCAACAATTCCACACTTCAAATTCCTAGCAACTTCAAACCTCCACTTCAAGTCGTACTTTCTTAGCTTCAACAACTTCACTCTTTGAAATTCGTACCTTAGCAACTTCAGATTTGAACTCCAACAACTTTCTTCTTTTCAAATCGAATTTCCCACTTGCATTACAACTTCAAACTTCAGCAACAAATTCAGATTCAGCCTTCAGCTTCAGCAAAATTTTGAACCTCTTCAACACTTCAGCCTCAACAACTCACTGCAACATCAAACTTAGAGCAAATCGAATTTCTTCAATTGTGAAAAGAATGAAAAAACTTTCAGCTCTTATAGGAAAATCGACTTCTAGAAAGAGGCTAAGTTTAGCCAGTGCATTAAATCTCCACTACTTCTCTTCAAGAATTCGAATTTCCCTCCTCTGGTATTTGCAACACTTGTCATCCGACGCCTGAAATCTTGGCTTTCTAGAAGTTCAACTTTGACTGGAGCATTTTAATTTACTTTCGAAAATGTTTACTTTAAATTCACTTTTAAACAATTTTATTCACCAGTCGGAGCTCTGTCATTCAAATTTTTAATTTCATTCACCTCTGACTCTGGAAAATTTATCTCGTGAAGAGTTCAATCAAAAAATACCTAGGCAATTCACTTCAAATTCATCGTTGAAGCATTCTTCTTTTTGAAAAGACATTTTATTCAAATTTGCCTTAGAAAACTTTAAAATTTCCCCTTAGGAAAATTCATAATTCGAGCATCGATTAAATTCTTCATCCTGAAGGCCTTGGCGGAGTGCAGAAGACTTAGAAATCAACTTCTCATCGAAGATCATCAACACCCAGAAGAAAATTTTCTTCAAAACTTGTCGAATTCATGGGTATACAACGAACGGGTTCATTTAATTTTCTTGAATTTTGAACCTTAGAAAAATAATATTTCCTTATGAAATTTAACCCATTCTTCATCTCCGTGAACATCTTGTCGCTTTGACTTGGAAATTTTTTAATCCATCCTGCAATGCCAACATCCTCTGACTTCATCCACCGGCAAAATTCACTCTCTTCAGGAAAATTTTATCTCCTCCAAGTCTAGGCGTGATTTTCCTAAGGAAGAAAACATTTTGTGCCTTAGAGAAATTTTAAATCACAGCATTTTGAAACTTTGCCTTGGAATTTTTTTTTTTAATTTCATCTTCAAATCATCTTCTTGTGGTGAGAAAAAAATTTAATGTTTCAACCTAGTTAGAAAATTTTTCTTTCCTGAATGCCTTGGGCGCATTTTACTTGTCATGAAGGATATATTTCCTTTTAAATCCCAACACCTAGCATTATTTTATTCTAAGTCTCATTCAAATCACCCTATAACCTCAACGCCTCAACACATGACCTTTGAGCTCCCTTGTTTTTGTCTTCACATGCCCTCATTTGGGCGCATTTGAGCATGGGAGGAGAATCTAACTTCAACATCATGACCACCTTTGAAACTTGGGCGCATTTTCTACATGGTGAAGGATAAACATGTTGACCCTTTGACTTTCTCTTCTAGACATGGTGCATTTTGCTTGTGTAGTTGAATGAACTTCTAACGCCTTTTGCTTTGTTGACTCTTTGACTTCCTTTGTTTTATCCTCACATGCCCTAACTTGGGCGCATTTAAGCATGGGAGGTGGATGAAGTTTCCAACGCCTAGCTTTGACTGCCTTTGAATCTTTGACCCCCTCTTGAAGCATGGGCACATTTTGCCATAGGTGGAGGATAAACTTTTATACTTAGAATTTTTTTTGAACACCTTCCTAGAGTGGGCACATTTTATGTCTTGAGGAGGATGAAACATATAATACTTAGAAAATTCTTAAACATCTCCACCTTGCATGGGCGCATATCAAGGGTTCTACAGGATGAGATCAACACTTAGAAAATTTCCTGATGCTATTAGCTTGAAGTGGGCGCATTTCACCTATGGAGGTGGATGAAACTTAAACTTAGCCACTTTTTCCTGCCTTCGCTAGCTTCTTTATGCCTTACTATAAATAGTAAGTCTTTTAATTTTCATATCTTAGAAGCTCAGATTGCTTTGAAATTTTGAACACTGGATCTTCATGACTCTGTCAGTCTGTTGACACTGCTATTTTTAGTTGGCCTGCTATTTTTAGCCCATTTCTGAAGGTGGTTTGCTATTTATAGTAAAGGTTTGCTTCTGATACCTCCACAACTCTGATTGACTTGAAATTCAAATGACGTGCTCCTCACCACGTGACCTTCCTGTTGACATCGGCGCTTGCAGCTGACTTTCTATTTTTAGCCAGTTTCTAAAATGACTTACTATAAATAGTAAGTGCTCCGTTTGCCTTCAAATTTTACCAGCGGATAGCTTGAAAGATGCTGATCGCGGTGGTTTACACCGGTTTTCGAAAATTCTAACTTTTTACCCCTCTTTTTGGGTCCCGAGGTTGGAAACCCTAATTTGTCTTGCATGCATACCAAATGATCTTCGTTTGTTCTCGTTTCTGTTGCATTGCGATCAGTTTGTGATTCTGAAGCGCTGGGAGGTGGCTGCCAGAATGCATATGCTAAAAATAGCAAGTTGTTGAAGGAGTGATTATCCCCGTTTGCATGTCACATCATCGCAAAGCTCTTGAAAAACCCATAAGGAATCATCAGACATGCAAAGAAAACCCTGACATGCAAACCCTAAAAATAGCCTCTAAAGGCTGAACTCTGAAAGTTGTCATCTTGCTTTGCATGTTACACCATCGCAAAGGTCTCCAAAAACCCAGAAGGAATCTCCAGACATGCGTTGAAAAACTCTGCATGTAGGCCCTGAAATCTGCTCTGGAAGCTGAACTGCTAAAAATAGTAAGTTGTCCGTTTCAGCTCGAATTTTGCCAGTGAGCAGCTTGATGTGCTCTGAATGCAGTGTGACTGTTAAAATTTCAAGAATGCTGAAGGAACACCTGGAATTACACACTAAAAATAGTAAGTTGTCAGAATCTGATGAAACTTTAGTGGAAACTTGCTGGAAGCATGTTGACAACAATGTCAGTCTCAGTTTTCAATTTATTCACCCCGTTTGACCCTAGATTGACCAGGAGAGATGGAAACCCTAATTTTCAGACTTGGCCAAATTTTACGTTTAAGCTCGCAGACGTGAACGTCCCTTGAAAGACAGATTGCAGAAAAGAGACAAAAAGAGAGGGAGAGAGACAAAAACAAAACCCAAAAGACCAGAATGGAGCAAAAACTAGGGGTCCCCATTTGAATGGGGCGATGTGTGAAAAAGGTCACAACAAGTCTCTTCGATGTTCTTATACAACTTCTGCGACAGTGAAGCTAATGACGGTTAAGTTTGTTGGTGATGCTTGGCTAGTATGGAAGGTGGAACAACTGGTTTGTGGAATGCCTAAGAAGTGTGTATGAATGTCGTAGTGCAGTAGAGAGGAGTGACAAAGTTTCAAGAGGGGTTATGTTCTTGGATTCTCTTCGGATGGAACAAGATGTAAATCTTATGTAAAGGCTTAGAGCTTGTAATTGTATCTATAACTGTATTTTGTTGCTAAATAATAGAATGGCGATCTAGGCTTTTGGAGTGTGGGATATTTTACCTGTAAGGGTTTTCCCCACGTAAATCTAGTGTTTTTGCCTTATGCTTTATCTTTCATGTTTGTTGGTTCTGCTTGTTGAATCTGTTTAATGTTGTTTTTGGAACTAGTTAAATTGCACAAACTTTTGTCTAAGGGTTAATGTGGGAAATGAACTATGTTTGATTCCGCTTTATTGCATAGTAGTATGTGTTTTTGAGGGAAACTAAAGTAATTAGTGTTACCAAAGGCACCTACTGCTCTCAGATGCTCTCTCTAAGATGAAAAAATTTCCCAACAAGTGGTATCAGAGCATTCTTCTGGGATTTGATTCTTCCGGGTGTGTTTGGTTCCGAGTATTCCTTCAGTGAAGATTTCTTTGTTTGGCAAGCTTAAGGAAAATCTGAGGGAATCAGTTGATGAATTGATTGTTTGGAAAGTTCACTTCAGGCTCGACCCCCTACACGAGGCCTAATAGGTATTTTGACAGGAATAGGCCATTTGACAGAAAGAGGGATCCACCCGATCCTAAGAGACAAAATGCACTACCCTTTGACAGAGAAACACTGAATGATCTACGGAAGAAAAAACTGTGTTTCTGGTGCAAGCCACCCTATGATGATAAACATGTATGCCCTCTTCGTCCCAAGGTTAAAAACAATCAGATGGAATGGTTTTATGAGGGAGAAGAGCAATCTGATCTGTCAGACCAGCAAGCTGATTCTGAGCATTCAGATGATGACAAGTCTGAAAATGAGGGTGAAAACGAAGGAGGAAGGAAGCTACAAGAGGCACATTTGACTAGCCTTCAGAGAGATGGGTCGTTTAGACTTCGCGGGCTCCTAGCAGGTCAGAAGGTAATGACACTTGACACTGGTGCCACTAATAATTTCATTGATGCACGGTTGGTAGAGAAACATGGTATACAGACAGAGGAGTTTGAGGGTATTCGAGTCAAGGTGGCTAATGGGTACACCCTCATATGTGACAGAAAGATTACTGATCTTCCGATGCGGTTGAACAATTATGAGTTCAAGACTGAATTCTATGTTGTTAATATGGGAGATACTGATGTGGTGTTAGGGATGGCATGGCTTCACGATTTGGGTGAGTTCACACTCAATCTACGAGACATGGAGATGAAGTTCAAGGTTAATGGGAAACCTCATGTCATCAAAGCCATTAGAGACAACAATCTGAGGATGGTTTCGTACAGGCGGATGGAGAGACTCATTCATCATGATATGGTTGACTGGGCTGCAGAGTGTATGTTATTGCCAGCACAGCAGGAGCAGCAGAAGGGTGAGTACCATCCAGACATTCAATACTAAGGACTAAACACTCCAAAGTGTTTAGCGACATTCCACCTGGTAGACTTCCAGATAGAGGCACTGAGCATATCATTGAGTTGGAGGAGGGCGCAAAGCCCATTATGATTACACCCTACAGGCATCCGAAACGACTCAAGGATGAGATAGAAAAGACCATCAATGAGTTATTAGCTATGGGGCATATTAGACCTAGCAAGTCACCTTTTGCTTCATCGGTTGTATTGGTGAAGAAGAAGGATGGATCACTTTGGATGTGCATAGACTATCGCCAACTCAATAAGAGGACAATTAAGAACAGATACCCGATACCACGCATCGATGAGTTGATTGATGAGTTGCACGGTGCTATCTTCTTCACGAAGATTGACTTGAGATCCGGGTACCACCAGATTCAGATGAGGGAGCAGGACATTGAGAAAACCGCTTTCAGGTGCCATTGCGGTCACTTCGAGTTCTTGGTTATGCCTTTCGGCTTAACCAATGCACCTGCCACCTTTCAGGCTACCATGAACAGGGTCTTCAATTCTCAGTTGCGGAGATTTGTGTTGGTCTTCTTTGATGTCATCCTGGTGTACAGTAGGTCATGGGAGGAGCATTTAGCTCACTTGGATACAGTTTTGGGTATCTTGGCTGAGGAGTCCTTTTATGCCAAGGAATCCAAGTGTGAGCTAGGCATGGCAGAGTTGTTGTATCTGGGGCACATCATCAGTGCCAAGGGAGTTAGTATGGACCCTGAAAAGATCCGAGCTATAATTGAGTGGCCAGTACTAGAGAACCTTACGCAACTCAGAGGATTCATTGGGTTGTGTGCTTTTTACAAGAGATTTGTTAGTGGGTTCTCACGTCACGCCGCACCCCTTACTGATTTGACAAAGAAAGGGGCTTTTACTTGGTCACCATAGGCGCAGGAGTGCTTTGACAGGTTTAAGGTGATCATGACTTCGTGCCCAGTGCTAGCATTACCTGACTTTACGAAGTCATTTGATTTGTTTTGCGATGCTTCAGGGGAGGGCATTGGTGATGTTTTGATGCAGGAGAGGCACCCTATTGCTTTTGAGAGCAGGAAGCTTAGGGGTCCTGAGAGGTTTTACAACATTTACGACAAGGAAATGTTAGCCATTATGCATGCTTTGGCTAAGTTCAGGCAATACTTGGTAGGCAGCAAGTTCAGTGTGCGTACATACCACAATAGCCTAAAACACTTCCTTGGACAACGAGACCTAAATGAGAGGCAGCAAAAATGGGTCAGCAAACTGCAATCATATGATTTTGATATCACCTTCATTAAGGGGAAGCAGAATGTTGTAGCTAACGCCCTGTTTTGCAGACCTTAGTTGAATGCTATGGCACAGATCTCCGAGGATTGGAGGCATCGGATCGTTACTAAGTATGCTAAGAACCCATGGGCTTCTAGCATTATTAATGGGACAGAGCAGGATAGTAGGTACACTGTTGTAGATGACTTGATCATTTACAAGGGGCGGATTTTTCTAGTTCCTGGTTCCGAGTTGAGGGATACAGTTCTGAGAGCCTTTCATGATCTTCCTCTGGCGGGCCATCCCAGGTACTTCAAAACATATAAGCTAGTTCGGGAACGGTTTACTTGGAAAGGGCTGAAAACTGATGTTCTTCAGTATGTTCGAGAGTGTTCTGTTTGCCAGTAGAACAAGCAGGAATGCACATATCCTGCTGGATTGCTTCAGCCACTCCCGATACCTGACAGGAAGTGGGAGTGTTTATCGATGGAATTTATCACGGGTTTGTCGAAAGCCCAAGGTAAAGATTGCATTTACGTAGTGGTTGATCGGTTGACCAAATATGCACACTTCTTCCCGATTACTACTACATTCACAGCATCGCAGACTGCAGAGCTCTTTTTTAGAGAGGTATTCCAGTTACATGGGTTGCCTCGGACGATAGTCAGCGATAGAGACAATCAGTTAATGAGCAACTTTTGGCAGGAGTTGTTCAGGCTCTGTGGGATCGAACTGACACCGAGTACCAGCTACCATCCACAGATAGATGGATAGACGAAAATTGTCAATAAGTGGGTGGAAGGTTACTTGCGCAATTACATAGCTGGACAGTAGAGAGCTTGGGTGAGGTGGATATACCTCTGTGAGTATTGTTATAACTCTACTCACCACATGATGATACAGATGACGCCCTTCATGGCATTGTACGGGTATGAGGCGCCCAACCTTTTGGATCTGATATTGAGTGATAGCAGAGTGCCGAGTGCAGGAGATATGATGCAGAGTCAACAGGACATTTTGAGGTCTCTCAGGGACAATATCCAGCGGGCACAAAATCAGCAGAAGCAGTATGCTGATCAAAAGAGGGTTGAGCGTTCTTTTGTAGTAGGTGATATGGTGTATCTTATGTTGCAGCCATATCGTCAGTCTACTCTGCGGAAGAGTGGTGCAGAGAAGTTGAAACCTCGTTACTATGGTCCATTTCGTGCTATCAGATGAGTGGGCGAGGTTGCATATGAGTTGGACTTACCATCAGATAGCAGGGTTCACAACGTGTTTCACGTTTCTCGCCTGAAGAAGGCATTGGGTTAGCATGTGACACCCTCTCCAGTTCTGCCACCCCTTGATGATGAAGGGAAATTGATACTAGTACCTGAGGCCATCCTCGAGATGAGAGAGAGACACCTTCAGAGGCAGGTGATCAGGGAATATCTGATCATGTGGAGAGATTTGCCAGTTGAGGATGCTACATGGGAGTCTGAGGAGATTTTACAGTATTCGGAGTTGAGATTGCTTGAGGACAAGCAATTTCAGGGAGGGCAGATTGTGATGTCCCCTTCCTAGTCAGTTCAGCTGGATTTGTGGTTAGCCTATCATTCTGATCCTCGTAGGCTGACAGATGTGTGTAGAGGATCATTTGTGGCAGTTATCCGGTGTTTGGGAACATTACTCTTTTAGTTGATTCAGGTTGGGCCTTCGCAAGTCTTTCAGAGAGGTTTTTCAGATACTTACTATTTATAGTAAGTCAGGCAGGCGGAAGCTGCTATTTTGGGCAGGGCACCTGGTTTAGCTGGTTAGCTCAGAGTCGACCCAGTTTGTCAGTTTGATGGATAGATGGAAAATAATGGAGCATTTAATGATTATTAAATAATTAATATTTTGACTTTATGTTATAAAGTCACTTTATTAATATATTTAAATATTAATGATTAATGGCATATTATAAAGTATTTTTAATACTTTATAATAAAGAGGAATGTTTATTGTAATGAATAATTATTTATTCATTAAAAGATGGACGCCATTTATTAAATATTTTTCCTAAGTTAAGAAGGGCAAATTTAATCATTTATTTAAATGATTATTAAAAGATGCTTGGGTCGAATTTTTGAGAGGTTATATATATACTGCCAAGACAAATCGAACTCTTATGTTATGATTATTCAATTTGTCTTATTCTCTCTCTGAGCATTTGGGTTTGCAAAACAAGGGTTTCTGCAGACATTGATTTTGGAGAACGTTCCCTCTTCAAGATCTGACATACTGAGACTGTGAAATACCAGTTGAAGATTGTCAAACTTGGTGACTTCGTACAGAGGTTGCAGTTGTGCTTATTGAATCGATTCAGGAAGGATTTACAGAGATTATTCATCAGTTATTTGTGGCGACCTATCAGAGATCCATTCACAGGGTTCTGGCTCATCTTTCAGAGTAGTACGGATTTATTTAATGCTGCTGGCTGGGGCCGTACTTCTGTACCAGCAAGGCCGTACTTTTCTTCACAGGAGAATACGCCTTTCTTTCTCAGCTTCTGCTTATTGGATCTTGAGCGCCTAGGGTTTCTGGAGTTTTGTTGTTGATCTGAGGTCCTGTAGTTGGCTCTTTCTTCTCAGCCGTACTTTTGCTACTTCATTAATGGCGGCTGCAAGTATTCAGGTTCCCTTTTAAATAGAATATTGTTTTCCCCTTCTGTGTTCGATTTAATTTATTATATGAGTTCTGAAAGTCAATAGATGTATGCGCATTCATCTGGAGAGCAATATTGATGCATATTTATTGTCAATGAATTTATTATGAATTTTTAGAGTATTTTAGAGCAAAATCGCAATTTCTCTTATTTGGCAAAAACCTACAAAAAAATCAAAAAAATATAAAACACAAACAAATACAGTATTCTCAGGCAGTGTTCGGGTTGAGAGACACCTGGTCTCTTACAGTGAGGCTAGATTTCTCTTGAGATGAGAGAAGTGACGTTAAGATGGTTACTCTGGATGAGTTTTCAACAGAAAGTCTAGAAGCCTACACCTTGGTTGGGCGTGAGTTCAATAGAAACCTATGAGGAGATTGCTCTTGGAGGAGTCATGACGGCTTGCATATCTTGGAGGAGCATTCTCATTCCCAACTCTTGGTCTACTCGACGAATCGTCACTTGAGAGGTAATTCCCATTGTTTCTCTCAAGTGTTTTATGCTTTCTTTCATAGACATGGATCTTGAGCTACTATTAGATGGTTCTAGGCGATCTGTTGTGAGAGATGGATAGCATGGTTATCTCCTTGGGTTTTGCATTTTCTTTTATGATGATTATAGGGGATGGTAGTGGGCTGATTTCCTGAGATGGGAAATGGAGTAGTTTGATCTTCTTTGAGAGGCTTACATCCATGTTGATTACATGATACATTTTTATGTTTTGGTGATTGAACGGTTGGGTGTTATTATGGCTTTTCTTTTGGGGTGTTGTGAAGGAGATCATACTTGACACAGTTTGCATTCAGAGGTGTATGTAGGAGGATTTTCTATAGGTTCCTTTATCTCTTTCCTTTGTTGGGTGTGAAAGAACTTGTGAGAGCTATGGAGACTTGTGGTGAGAGTTGTTCTTACAGGTTTTGCATATCATTGTGGATGGTCCTTGGTACTACATCGCTACACTCTTTATGTGTTGAAATTGGTAGACTCGTTATGCCTTTGATCTTTCAGATTTGGCATTAACCATGCAGTGGGAGTTCCTGGATGTGTTCAGTCTTCATTGACTGGTTGGCACATGGAGCTTGTATTTTGCAGTTGTTGGGTTGACTATGTAGGCGACATGAGTTTGCTGATGTGGATACCTTCGAGGTATGTGTGATTGGATGGATTAACACTTGCTATGGGTGCTACTTTTAGTTGTGTGGGTTAATCAGTTGGATGGGAGTAGTTAGTTTCCTGGTTGTTGTTCTAGTTGATGTTTTATCTTGTTTTCTAGAGGATGTCTTCATGATTGTGTTCAGGTTGAAGCTTTGAAGTTGATGTTGTTATTGCTTTTGTATAGCTTGTGAGCACAATGGAGTGCCAATAGTATGTAGTCGTTGCTATCGATTGGATATGATGCTTGTGTTCTTTAGACTGATGCTTATACACCATGGATCATTCCTTTCCTTTGGAGGATAGCTGGAACCGTTGCCTAAGATGGACATCTTGGATGTTGTTGCAGGTGTCTAGGGTGATATAGTGACTTTGAGCATTGATTGGGAGCCAGTAAGTTCTTTGTCAAGTGGGAGAATGTTGAGAAAAAGGTGTCTCAAACTTACTGGTTAAGGCTCTTTGAAATCAAGAAAACAGTTAGAAGTTTTGTAGTTTGGGAGTTCCGACTTTAGGCCTTTCACTTACCAAATGCATGGTAAAAGCCTTAGAAGTTTTGCAGGTAATCAGGCATCGACTTTTAGGATTATCACTCACTGAATGCAGTTGCAAAGTCTTAGAAAAGTTGAAGAGTGTCACCAATCAGACTTCGAAGTTTCGTTGTATGCTTTATTGGTGGAGTCTGAGGTATCGGGTATTGAGAAATCTCGAGTCTCAACCCGCAAAAGGACTTTGTTCTTTGGTGTTGTATTGGCAGAGAAGTATCTTCGGCGAGACAGGTTAATGTCGAAGGGAGTCTCTTGTCGGTCCCTTCGACACTCTGACGACTGTTAAGAAGCTATGTTGGGCTGGCATTACATTGTCGGAGGGAGTCTCTAAGTAGTCCCCTTGATAACCCGATGTGAGGCTAGGGACTCTTGTCGGTAGGAGTGGAGGACTTCATCGAGACAGATTTTAGTCCCCTTAATGTGCCAATGGAGTGGAACCATAGTGTGTTGTTATGGTGGGACCAATCTACGTGGAATATGATGTTGACTGTATGGTAGTGACATGGATGTCGTGTAGGTGCTAGGGACCACTCAATTAATGTTACATGCTTTGTCAATGAGACTTTGTGATATTAGTAGGACGGTGTTGAGTGTACCTTCAACATCCTGATGCAAGGTGAAAGGTGCTAGCAGAGGATGAAATGATAGGCATGTCGAAGTGATTGTGAGTTTTTGAGGAGACGGGATTTGAAGTCTCGTCGATGTTCCGAGACAACTTTGGCAGCAGTGAAGCTAATGATGATTAAGTTCATTGGTGACACTCGGCTGGTATGGAAGGTGGAACGATCGGTTTTTGGAACACCTAAAAAGTGTGTATAATATCATAGTCCAGTAGAGAGGAGTGACGATGTTTCGAGAGGGGTTATGCTACCAGATTCTCTCTGGATGGAACAAGATATAAATCTCCTATTAAGGCTTAGAGTCTGTAATTGTATATGTAACTGTATTTTGTTATTGAATAATACAATGGTGGTCTAGGCTTTTGAAGTGGGGTTTTTTACCTGTAAGGGTTTTCCTCACGTAAATCTGGTGTTCTTGCCTTCTGCTTTATCTTTCATGTTTGTTGGTTTTGCTTGTTGAATCTATTTAATGTTGTTGGAACTGGTTAAATTGCATAAATTTTTCTCTAAGGGTTAATGTGGGAAATGAACTAAGTCTAATTCCACTTTATGGCATTGTAGTACGTGTTTTTGAGGCAAACAGAAGTAATTAGTGTTACCGAAGGCACCTATTGCTCTCAGATGCTCTCTCTGAGGTGAATAAATTTCCCAACACTTCTTTAGCGAGAGTGAAATACAAAGTATTGAAATAAGAAGCTGATTAGTACTACTAAGTCAGTGTTACAATATATCGTTAGATTCATAATAACATGAGAGAATCAAACAATCTTAATCCCAAGTGTTAGATATGCATCTTTGTGACATTACAAATGATTAGGCAACATAAGATTATGATAAAACATTGAAATACTAGGTCTGATATGAAGGAACAACAATCTAATATAATAGATCAATGTGCACAATAAACCAACCAACAATCGTTCAAATGCACGTATCTCTTCAACCACACCTCCAAATAACCTCAAACTTGTTGCAAATGGTGCAAATGAGCTAGGCATCCAATTTCAGCTAGCAAATCCCCACCAAGTCTACAAATGCCTAGCACACAACCCAATGCACCCACAACCAAGCTAGTAAGACCCCCAAGAAGGCGACCAACAACAAAAATCTAGTTCTCCAAAAAATATAAAATCTCGAGGAAAGGGGCACTTGAGAGAGGGAAAGAATGAGCCAGTGCCCACAAAATTCTATCAACTTCTCAAATCAACGTGAACAAAAACGTGCTTCAAGCCTTCAGAAACCAACAACTAGAAAATTGATAATAACACTCCAAAATGATATCAAACTGATAATCTAACTCACACCCACGCCAAAACATCGAAAACATCAAAACCCACAAGATTAGAAAACCTGAAAGTAGCTATCACCATTGAAGCTTAGATTGCAACCTTTGGATGTAGATGCACCAAATGATTAGCTAGGAGTTGTCTTTCAAACCCGAAACTGATGTAAAGCTAGGAGGTATTCCAACCCCGAAGCAAGAGTTTGAAATAATTTCAGCAACACTTCGTTATGATATGAAAAATGGATAACCAAAAGAGAGGGAGAGGCTTATTTATAAGCTCAAAACCCAAAAGTTTGAATTTGCTTTTCCCTCCAAAAGGGACGCCCAAATATGAGGAATAAAATAATATTTATTAAAACTTATTTGCTTGTGTATTTTGGCGTCCACTTTACCTTGGAATAAAGTATAACTTAAAAAGTATTTTTCTCTAACTTGGGCATCCAAAAATGAAGCCCACCTTTTAAAGACAACTTAAGTCATAATGCCTAGTCAAGGGGGTCCAAAAGCAACAATAAAATATAATGACTTAAGTTATCAACTTTCCTTTTTTGACACCGAGAAATCCGGAAAAGCCTTTGCCAAGCTTGTGTTGGTTCCCAAATCTGCTGTCCACTTGAATCCTAGAGGGCTGCTAGGCCTAATGGTCAGATTCAAGTAGAGATTTGGTGAACAAACGAGAGATTGAATTAAAACCCTTTCTCCCCTGCACTTCAGGCTTTGTGAAACCCGGGAGGCTGATCCCAACAATATTCTTATAGATACTTGTGTGTCAAAGCATCCAAAACACTGTAAACATATAATTTCTCCTTTGTTGCTAAATAGACATACTACCCTAAAGGTTTGGCTGACCTTCATGGTAATGTCTAATTTAGGCATGAGAAATGTAAATCATTAAATTCCACACACACCCACAACAAGATAGATTAGTAAAATTGATTATATTTTTTAGTTGCTCACAAAATAATCTCAGGAAACTATAACATCAAGAGATCAGTGCCAAATCCCAGGGTAGAGTCACCTAAATCATGTAATTCAAAATACACCACAACATTTAATCTGTCAAAACTATGCCTACTAGATAATGCCTTACATTACTGATACCAAAAACTCAACTAGCCATGCTTAATAGTCCCAGTACACAATTGCATAAACCTCTATTTGTGCTAATACAATTTAATTCATTCTTTGAATGACAATAATAACACTAAACAAACATTCAAGGAGAAACAAAAAGACATAACAAAAACCCTTGATTTGTTATATTCATAATTTGTGCAATACATACTGTGGAGACTACCAGTTTAGAATATCTCATCATTTATTCATCAAAGATGATAATGCTATAATTACATTCTCCATTACAAAACTCAGAAAATAATCCATAAACCTAAAACAAACACTATACATTTGAGACCCTGTTACAAAATGGTATTCTCGTGAGAACAAAGAATGAGTCTCCTCTTCAAATGAAACATAAAATTACATTTAAGGAAAAGAAACTCTAAATGGCAATCTTCATCAAATACTTGGCATACTCAGCTCTGTTGATCAATAACCGTCTCCAGCACTCGAAGAATCCTCATCTGCAATTTAATTCCCGCCTCTTGCTTGCCTTTGCATTTTCTTGCCCTGCAACTAAAAGTTGTCTTTTCTATGAAGAGCCATCATTCATTTCCACCGACTGTAAAAAAACCCACTTCTTAGTAATACCCTGCATTTGGAAATATCTTCTCTTTATCATGAAAGCCCTTTAAATTCCTCTTTTTATCTTGCCCTGCAAATGAAAACTGGTTTTTACTGTGAAAGCCATTTACCCTTCTTTTGTTTATTTGCAGCTGAAAATATTTAGCCATAAAGTGAAGGCTTTTAATTCATTTTTCTTTTGTATTTTAAAAATCCTTGCTTTTACAAGGTGGAGACTTAAACTCACTTTCTCAGGCAACAAAAAACCATTTACATTTTATATTATTTTCTCAAAGTTTATGCCCTTATTTGTGGAGGCCTTAAAGCATTTAATATTTGGGTTGTGCTAACATTTACCCGTGCACCATTTTGATTATCTCAATTTACCTCTAAAGTCTTTGTTTTTTTTTTTCTACACAGTAGAAACTTTAATTCATTTTGTTGGGCAAATTAAAAAAACATTTTACCTGCACATTCACCTTCTTACTTTCATTAGTTTCCAACAACTCAAAGATTTTTCTTTCAATTTGTGAAGGCTCTAATTAACTTTTATCGGGTTGTGAAAATGTTTACCCATGCCCCTTTTAAATAATTTTAAAATTTTCCTTTGAAAATTTCATGGGCCCACCATGGCCACTCCTCCCTTCCCTGCTTCCTTCCCATTACGGCAACATCCACACACACAGGCTCATGGGAAAACATATTTTAAAGCCTTAAAATTAAGCTTTAGCACCGATAATAAAAGTTCAATATTGCTATTAAATATTTTTCATAGGCATACCATCTAGTTTTCATCGAGGAAGGCCCATGTGTAGCTTCCCCGCTCACTTGCTATTTTCTTTTGACACAATCATCAACTCCATGAGTTGGCAAGGAGAGCCCCTCTCAAGCTCTTGACTGCACCCAACCACAAAGAGTACATTGTAGCAGCTTCCAATTCAAATTTTTATTATTACTGGGTCGTTTTTCGACAATGTTGGGCGTTTTGATGGCTGCAGACACCCGAAATTCATTCCAAACATGTTTAAAAGCTCTGCCCAAGTGCTAGGAATGGTTAGTGGATGAGTTTAAAGCATAGAACAACAATTTTGAGCTCAAATGGTCCCCCAAAAGATGCATGGAAGCTCAAAAACGTGTTCAGCAACCCACTTTGCAACAATACATGCTTGAATTCGCTCAAAACACCTCAGAGGAACCTCCATGGAGAAGGAAACACTTCAATCTTTACTGCAATGGAAATTGTAGATCAAAATTTGCCCCAAACAATGCTCCCAACATTCTCCCCGCTTCCTTGCAAGAAAATGCTGCTGTGAGCATGAGCTTCCATGGGCAAGCGAGGAAAGCATGCTTTATTAAAGTTAAGACTTTATAAAATTTGCCAAACAATTAAGTTTGCCCTAAAATGCCCGTGCATTGTCATTTCATAACATTTAAAATATTCAAGTATTTTAAATATTATCTTTTGAAACATTAGAGAGTGCAAATTTTTAATAACACCTGTCGTCCAAATAGGGAAAATTCATTGTGGGAAAACTTGGACACCTAGAGCCGCAAAAATTTGCATAGGGACATTATCAATTATTTAGAGCAAACCTGTTTCCTCAAAGCTTGCATCGTCGAAATATTTCTAGGACCTCCTTTGTAAACTGCCCTACCAGATGCCTTTGCCGCAACTAAAATGCATTAAAATAATGCATCATATGATCTCCGATTTTGACGAAAATGGAGTTGGAGATGTTTTGGACCAAAATGAGAAACGGGTTGCCTTTAGAATTGCAAAATTTGAAACTTTCCAAAACACCAATTTTGACTTGGTTGTAGTCAGAAAACAATTAAATAACCCATCAAAACTCATCCTAGGGGCCTAAAATTGAGCAAGCATGTAGACATTTGAATTGAAAATTCAGTGAAACAAACGGCTTGGAAAAATTCATCCTGAGGTGCAAGATATTAACATCCAAAGTGGCTCAGTCAAACCCTTCTGGAACTGCACCTGTCAAAAACCAATTAGGGCTCACCAAGTCACCATCTCGAAAAAATACCAAATCTTCTCCTAAGAAACTGCCACTAGAAGCACTAAATCATTTAGGTCCATTGAGTATGTGTGCAAGAGGGCTTTCCTTCAATCCACATTCTTCACAAGATATTAAGGGTCAAAGTTGACCTTCTTGAAACATTCAAATGCCAAAATATGGCAAATTGCCTTTGCTTTTGACCTGGAAAAATATCAAACTTGATCCTAGGACTCTGAAACCGAACCAGGGAGCATATGAATATGAGGGGAATGCAAAGCACCAATCCATTTGCCATGACGATCATCCAGCTGTGAAATATCAGTCTGAACAGGAGGCCACTTGGCAAGCCTAAGAGTATGCAAACAACAAAACAGTCTCAGAACCCTCCAACTTGTCGCTTCAATGCCTTGTCAAAACTCATCATAGGAAGCTGAAATCAAACATACATATTCACATATAACAAATGAATACACTCACCAAGGGATTTGGCATGAAAGCAAATGGGCTTTGAATTATGACCCTCCAAAGGTCACTTGGGCAGATTTTTCAGGTGCATTTTTTAATGTGCAAAACAAATTTTTCATCATGGGCACTTAAAATTTTGCAAAATTTTATAGTCCCAACAGTGGCTCCAACTAGGGATGCATGCCCCTTGTGGGCATGGCGAGATTCCAGATCTCTGGAAGAGCAGACCGAGTGCCAGGATCATTGGGTGACAGTCTCATTCAATTTTTCAAATCTCACTTGGTGGCCCCAAGCCACCAAATGAAAAAGGGAAGTTAATTCTTACCTTTGTCAAACACCAATTTGTTAAAAGGTTTGATCTCCCTTAACCCATACTTGCCTCTGTCACACGACAACAACATGAGTGACTTCATTTTTGCAAAAATCAAGTGTCAAGCTGCCTTTGTACAAGTGAAAACTTGTTCCTTGTTTAGCTTTACTGTCACATGGCAACCAAATGACATAGGCCACATCACTGCCACTCATTTCATTTTCTGATTCTGTAGGAAGTGACAAAATATGATAGTGATCAAGACTTTTTGAAGACAGTCTTATCACACTTATTAACCCCCTCATAATGATCAGGCTTAGGTAGGATATCATGCCTCAGAAATAGTGTGCAATCCTCATGTGTATTAAGCAAAGAATGTTCACACATTTGTAACTCCTTCAACTGAATTGCATCACGAGAAAGTTTATCATCATCCCAACAACACAACCCAATCACATTATCATGCATGTGTCTCAAGGTTCTGAAAACATGACTTATTAGCATCCACAAGTCCATTGTCCACATTCAAATCATGACATTCAGAAGAAATGTTAGCATCCCATACACAAACCGTGTTTTCCACCTCAGGTTAGAAAACAAAGTCATATGTATTCTTCATATTATCACATAAGAAAGCTTCAAATGCAGGCTTAGATGAATCAAAATTTACTTCTTCAACAAATTCCTCACAATGACTGTTTAAAACACATTCACTACTGCAAGAAATATCATACTCAACATTACCTCCTATTGCATCAACATGAATATCTGAGGTATATTTGAGGAAGACTATAGGTTGCAGATCCAAAAAAGAGGTCCTCATATGCATCCATGTGATTGACACAATCACATTCTTCAAGTGCAAACTCATCACAAAAACTATCATTAGTTGTACGGATATTTGTCTCTATATTTCCACTTTCATGTACAACTACATTTGTGCTATCCTCATGCAAACTGTAATGAACCGGACCAAATTTTTTGTCTTTTCCAAATGCAATTACAATCAACATGCACCCGTTAAGGTTAGCTCTAAACCAAAACGATGCGGAAAGCAACTCTAACCAGAATGTACACCAGGATCCCGATGTGGGCAAGGTGTGAGCATTGGTCAGAGGATCTAATGCAGATGCAAACTGGAAGGGAACTCTAACCAAGAATGCATCTGGGCAGACGAGCATATGGTCAGAGGATCAATACATGATGAACTGAAGTAACCCTAACCAAGAATGGCGTCGAGTGATGGCGAGCATATGGTCAAAGGGTCCCTATAACTACTAACTGAAAGTATATAGGCGGCAAGCCAACCTCTTCCACTTATTCAATGGGGAGTACAAGAAATTCAAAGAGAAGAAATGAGAAGTGCTGACAGTACTACTGTTCAGCTTACAATGAATTAGAGAACCTGCCAGAGTCACAAGATTAGAAGCTTTCAATGCTGCAATAATTATAGTTATCTCTCCAATACTCTTAAGCCCTTTGAATATTAACTCCTCACTCAACTACTGCATTTTTCCCAAGTTTGATATGACTGATTTTGACAGAAAATGCACAGACCAGCAACACAACAACTTACTAAAATGCTCATAGATTGCTCAAAACTCACCCAATTGACAAGATATCTGATGCAAAATGTTCTAAAGGGAATGTCGCCCAAGTTAAGACATTGAAACTCACCCAAAAGCTTGTATTTATTTTATGCACGAAACCCAAGGCTTCCCAAATGGTATGGCCCAGCAGCAAGGGCGATTTTGCTCTAGAAAAACAAGATCACCTTAATAAAATCTACAAGTTAGCTTGAAGGGTCGCCCCTCATAGACAAATGGATAGAAACAGTACCCAAAACCATAGTATTTTATTTCAAGATTTATGAGCAAATCTTACATTCCCCTGTGATATTCAGCAACTCCATAAAAACAGACTAAATGCAAGGAAATTAAACTAAAATGCTAGGAACTCAAATGCAATACAGAAATCAGACCTAATACAATCTACCTCTCAACTAGTTGCTATCTTTAAAGCAAGAAGATGAGCCAAGCTAGGAGGTGTGCTTTCCTCAAAGCAATCTGTCACCATTTCAGCAACATGTCTTTACTGAAATATGAGATACCAAAATGAAGACCCAAAGCTTCCTTTTATAATTTTGAGAAGACCCTGTTGTACCCAAAACCAAAATTTTTGCTTCACTAAGGCATTTTGCTTAATTGAGTCTTAATCTTGTTAAAGTGATGTCAGAAGGTCATTTTTGGGGTTTTTAAATATGGAGTTGGTGTTAGTGTCATGTCAGTCTGTTATTGAAGAAATTCAAGAATAGTGAAAATTTGAAGGAAAATCATCAAAATTTTCTCTCTGGAGAGGGGAGCACATTTTGAAAAGCGCGCCCTATCTTTTAGGGGCTCATATCCAGTTTTTAGGGTTTGTCACCTCCAACAAGCATTTGTCCGGCATCACGTCAGCTTCACAATGGACTATCAAGCCTGTCAAACGGACCTGTTTCGTGCAAGTTACGGAAGATATAGCGCAAAACGAGAGAAGTTCCATAATTGGCTAACACTAGGAAAAAGAGCAGCTTTTGAAAAAGGCGCCCATCTTTTTGAGGTGTCAGATGAAGGTTTTTGACTAAATGCCACCCAAGATGTTTATCTCACATTTGTTCAAGCTTTGCGACGCATCCGTCAGTGGGTGAATCTGAGTTGCAGAAGTGTCTGAGCCAGAGGTCAAACATAGGGTCAAATCTTGGTCAAAATATTAAAGGAATAAGCAAAAGAGCACTGTTTCAGAAAGGCGCCTGAGCTTTTCAAGTCTTTAATGCCTTCTTTTTGATGATCTCAGATATTCAATTTGTCTGTGTTACATCTAGCTATCCGTTGCCTGTCTCCGTCAGATCAGAAGATGACTCAACAGCTTGCAGTCGGAGTTTTAGTGTTATTTTGGTTAGTTTCAGAAATGGCCAAGTCTGGTGGAAAAAGAGCAACTTTTCAAAAAGGCGCCCTTGATTTTCACCCCTCAGATGATGTTTTCTTGGGAAATGTGCCTTTGCAGTTGTCATGCAGAATGAAGTCAGTTCCGCAGTGAACCTATGATCTAGTCCTGAAAGTTGATAAATCAGAAGTTATGAAGGATTTATTTTTCCCTTCGTTCGAGATGCAGGTGTCAAAATTTGACTAAGTCTGAGAAAAAGCGCAGCTTTTGAAAAGGGCGCCTGGATTTTTGAGCCTTCAGATGTTAGTTTTATGGTCTGCAGTCTCAAGGTACCTTTTGATCAGTTTTTATCCTGCTCTGCGATGCACTTGTCAGCCAGCTAATCGGTGGAATCAGTTAGCCAGTGTCAGAGGATGAACATAGGTCCTGAAGAGGTTTTAAGTCTAAATTTTCATGAAATTTGGCTAAGTCTGGAATTCGCCTTAAGAGGTCAAAGTTGGATTTTCGAAAGAGAGTTGAATGGATGCCTTAACTTGAGTTCTGACTGTAGTTAGACTAAACGTTTTCTAGGTTGTCATCTTTAGTTCATATATTGGCATGTTGAGTGATCTTTCAGTTCGCATGTTGAGTTAACAACCTTGCATGTTGAGTTAACTTGATTGCATGTTCACTTAACTGAAGATTATTCTTGAAAGTCAACTTGAGTTCACATGCATGGCGAATTTGGTTGCAATTGTGAAGTTTTTGTGAAGATGGCGCTTGATTGAATGTCAACTGGAGTTCTGAAAAGGGACGCATAATTGATGAAGCATGATTTAGTGAAGCATGGCGCATTTACCTTTGATTGTCAACTGGAGTTTTCAAAAGGGTCGCCATATTTAGATTAAAGCATGAATTTATGAACTTTGTGAAGTTGACGCATTTACCTTTGAATGTTAACTTTAGTTCTCAAAAGGGTCGCCATATTTAGAATTTTTAAGATTTAAAGCATGAGAATGAAATATGGCAAATTCTCATTGTCAACTGGAGTTCTGAAAGGGAAGCTTTAATTCTTAAGTTTGTGAATTGCATGAAGTGAAGTAATGGCGAACTCAATAAAGAATGTTAACTGAAGTTAAAATCGCATGATTGTTTTAAATTAATTTGCAACTGAAGTCTTGAAAGGGAAACCCTAAAGCATGGCGCTTTATTTAGCATATTTTAGTTTCAGTTAACTAAAATGAGGTCCAATTAGAAGCCAAGCGCCATTTTTCAAGCTTTAGTGCTTTATGCGAATTTCAATGATGAAAGCCTATTTATTTCAGCCTTGGCGTCCATCATTTCTTCATTTCAAACTTCGAAGTCTACATTCTTCTTGAGCGAGCAACAAGCTAAAGGTGCTACAGGTGTCAGAATTCAGCATTCTTCGTAGCAACGGATTCAGATTGTGCAGAGGAAGAAGATTCCAGACTTTATTTTCACTTTGCATGCAGGTTTCATCAAATTCCAAAAAGAGATTGGCGAATTCTACAGAAGTAGAACAAACAAAACTTTCTATCTTCTTTCTTATTTCTTCTATTTCTCATCTTAGGTACTTTCTTCGCATGTCAAAGAAAACGGAAAAATATTCAGAATCTGATCATCTGGGTTCGCATATTTCAGCATCAACAACAAAACCCATGTCTTAGATTTTTTTCGAGAAAATTGCCCTGCAGCCTTCATTCTGAAGCTCTATGCCTTTTTCCAAAGATTTCTTTGCATATGGGCTAAAATCACATCTTTTTGAAAATCTCATCATCTGGGTTTGTTTAGAATTTTGTCGTGCACAAAACCCATGTTTTAGATTTTCTCAAGAAAAAATTGCCCCAAGAAGCTCTAAAAACCCCTGCAATTCTCGACTGAAAAGTCTTTGCATGTTAGGCTAAACGGCATTTTTTCACAATTTTGACGTTGTGGGTTGTCTTAGAATCATTTTCCGGACAAAACCCATGTCTCAGAATTTTTGGTGAAAATTATCCTCCGACAGAGTATTTTTAGCCTCACTAGGAGCCATTTTCAGCTTTCCGAGAAAGTTGTCAGAAGATAGCCGTGTTCATAGTCAACGGGCAAGTTTTTCAGAAGGCGGTTCAACTAGACTAAATTCAAGACCAAATCGGTCTTAATTTAGGTTTTCATCAGAGCAGCTGACAATGAAGCGTTAAGTTGCAAAAGGAACAGAGATCACTTCATTTACAAAGCCGCCAAAGTCACTCAGATCCTGTGCCATTATCTTCATGAAGATGGTACCTACGCTGATCTTAATGAAGTACAAGCTGAGTTCAAAAAGCTGATTCGTGATAACCTTGAGGGAGATCCTACGGCGGCTAAGTTGGAGAATATTTCAATTATTGCAGCCAGTTTCAGAAAGGCAACTCAAGATGTTAAAGATGGCATGCATACAGTAAAAGAGGGCGACAAAGAATTGAAGAGACAGATTATTGCTTTAGACAGTATCAAAGTGCCAGATGACAGAGAAATTGATGAGTTCTTGGTTGAAGTGTTAGACCGAGATGACATGGAGTGATCTACCAGTTGGAACCTGCAGTTAATTTCGAGGCTTGAGTCATGAGCAGTAGTTAACTCGACTTTCAGTCTTGAGTTCACTTGCTGACTTAACACATGCTTATTTCATTCTTGGAATTATCATCACAGGAGTTAGGGTTAGGGTTTCTAGTTAACTGAAGGTAGTGTCCAGTTAACTTTGCTTTAAATAAGGACGTGCATACTTGCACATTGTCCATTTAGGTTAAATGTATCGATTAACTGATGGTAGTTTTCCAGTTAACTGTATAGTTTGCTTTATTAGGGTTTAATAATAAATCTTGCATGCATTGCAAGACGGTAGTTAACTCGAGGTGATTTTAGGGTTCCCTACACCTCTGATGTATATAAATAAGAGCTTTTGCTCATTTGTAATTAACTTTTGCACGAGAGAAATATATGCTGCGCCTACCTTGCCCTCAATATTGCTCTCTTTGTATTTGTTCATGTGTCTTTACTATTATGATGAATTGTTATGCCACATAGGGTTTCATGCAATTATAATGGTGAATTCTTTCCTGTTTTGTGTTCAACAAACTTGTTCAGATTGAGATGCTAGTTGCGCCACCTTGCCTTCAAGTAGAGAATCTGCACTTGATTATCGTATGTTGTTGTGAACAATAAACTTGTTCGGATTGAGATGATAGTTGCGCCACCTTGCCTTCAAGTAGAGAATCCGTATTCAGTTTATCGTGTGATGTTGTTACCAATAAACTTGTTCAGATTGAGATGATAGTTGTGCCACCTTGCCTTCAAGTAGAGAATCTGCACTTGATTATCGTATGTTGTTGTGAACAATAAACTTGTTCGGATTGAGATGATAGTTGCACCACCTTGCCTTCAAGTAGAGAATCCGTATTCAGTTTATCGTGTGATGTTGTTACCAATAAACTTGTCTAGATTGAGCTGATAGATGCGCCACCTTGCCTTCAAGTTGAGAATCTATACTCGTTTATCGTCAGATAGTCAAACCTTGCTCCATTTCCTCATGCTCTGTTTTCTTGAGGAAACTGGATAGATTAAAGTAGTTAGCTTAGTTGTAGTTAATGATCTGCGAAACCAGAAAATCCTTATCTGCAACGTTCTTGGTTTTCTTAACCTTGTGCCTCTTCCAGCTGAGAACAAAAAGATAGGACTTAGATTACTTTTCTTTTCCATGCATTCCAGCACTACAAGGGAGCTTCCCCTCCTAATTTGAAGAGCACTCATTACGCAGTGTGCATAGCTGTCCGTACAAACCTGCACTCCAGAGGTGTTAGTTTTTACGCCAACAGACCCTCCAGAAGCTTCTAGAAGAGAAACCCTAATTTTCAAATTTGAATTCAATCTTTTCCCTCCAAGAGATGGCGTCCCATTTTCCAAGCAATATTTGACTTTTAATTTTAAATTAATTCCCTCCTCAAAGAAGGCGTCCAACTCAAGCATGAAATAGACCTTTGAATAATAATAAATTTCCTTCAATGAAGCGCCCACCCTTGAAGAACACCTTTTAAGAACAACTTGAAGTGATGTAGCTAGGCCAAGGGGGGAGTCAACATTAAAATATAACGTTAACATAACATTATTTAAATAAAATGAACTTATCTCTCCAAAATGCATCCCAAGGCCAAAATTGATCAAACCAACTGAGCTGACTGAAGATGAGAGCCATCCGTGCCGAAACCAACAGGACCACTGCCAGAAATAGAATTTACTAAAAATAGTAAATTCTAGAAAGTTGCCCGGATCAAAGTGCATGCGATACCATTGCGAAGCTTTCTGAAAACCCAAAAAGAATCCGCAATCCAAAATCCCAAACTCCAGGATGTAGCCGTCATAACTTACTAAAAATAGTAAGTCCGGAGAGGTTGCCCGACGCAGTTGCAAGTCATACCTCTGCGAAGCTCTCTGAAAACCCAGAAGGAATCCAAAATCCAAACAACCAAACTCCAACAAGCAAAACCCTGAATCATCAAGAGAACCCACCAAGCAGCTGGAAACCCTAATTCTGCTCCTGACTGGTCGACCACACACCGAAGATAGGCCATCAATCACTGAAAAGTGTAGTGCTAAAAACGGGGACATTACACAAACATTCAGTGATAACTTCAAAGGCAGCAAAAGGAGTAGAGGAAGGTGAAGAATCAAACAAAAAAGGAGTTCCTTGTTCATCACCTACATTACCAACACATGCATGCTCCTCGTAATCAACTACCTGAACTGATTCATCTAATGAATCTCTTGCATACATATCTCCTTTGTTCATACTGCTACAACGATCAGTAGGGCTACATTCTTCACTATCAAACTGAAAAACATCATTTGTTTCTTCATTACAGCTGCTCATGAATGATTTCTCCAACTGAAATTCATTGCACACTTTATCATTTTCATCTAATACATTGAAATTCTCAAAAGCATTCCCTACATCAGCAAACTCCTTTGTCTCATCATCATGAAAGCTTATATCAATGCTACACTCAACACTTGTAGATTTTGCATGACCAAATGTACCATAGCAATGCTGATTACATATTTCCTCTTCAAAAAGAATGCTCAATTCATATACCTCATCATGCTCTTGTCCAAGAGAATTTGGAGTTCCATTGTGTTTATTGTTAGAAAAGAGGATGACTAATTCATCCTAGTTCACAACATCTAACCTTTCCATACAAGGCTCAAAAAATCTTATACCATCAATACAATGTGAATAGAGATGATCATTCAAGGAGCACTCAAAACTACCATTGGTTTTCGTAACATCACCATGCATTTGTGAGCTTTTAGAAATATTGTCATCATCATTATTGAAACACTTCTCACTTAAGGAAATCAATTCTACCTCTTCCTCTTGAGAAGAATCACAGCCACTAGGGTTGCAAATAGAATTGTAATCATTTTGATCATCTAGACAAGAATGCTTTTCTGTTGGTTGCAAACTTCCATCTACAACATCATTGTTTTCATCATGAAGACATGAAACTTCAGAATCAGCATAATCTTCAGTTGTATATTCAAAGTCCATACAGGAGAAAATACTTCCAGTGTCATCCACATCATTGCAGCCCTCTTTTGATACAGAAAATTGACTCACCATTTCCATATTTTCAAGGAAAATAGGAATAACTTCACATGCTTCATTTACTTGATCATATCTTACATCTTCACCATTATGGCTACAATCTTCTTCTACATACATTTTCTCCATTGGTTGTTCAGAAACAAAATTCTCACCACCAAATGATGCATCATCTTCGTCTTCTATTATACCATCTAGATCTATGTGATTAAGTCTGGAAAAGATACCATCACATAATCTAGCCAATAGATGACTTCCATATTTCTCTACCATTTCTTCAACCACTGAAAGCCATTGATATAAACATTTAAGGCTAGGGAGCTTCAAGCGAGCAAACCTGGCTCACAATTCTCACAAAATATATCAATGCAAAAGGATTCATTAGGTCTTTCTATTTTTGGTATAGCAAATAGAAATTTCATGAATCTATCATGAAAATCATAGAAGGATTCACCCTCAAATCTTTCTACATCACACAATGCATCAATATATGACACGGGTTCAACCTTATTTTCAGATTTCTCTTCAAATTCTTCTTGGGTATGCAGATTTTTCTTGTTAGATGAGCATTCATTATCCACTTCACCAAACTGATCCATGAACAGTATCTCAAGCTCTTGCCATGAACATATGGAATGCATTGGCAAACTAGAAAACCAAATTTCAGCAGTATCTTCTAAAGTTCTTATAAAAAACTTCATGATAGCATCCTCTTCTATTATTTGACAGTCTTCCATCAAATCAAGAAAACCCTGTACATGTCTTGATGTTGATTCTTCAAGATCTCCTCTAAACTTAGGGAAACATTCATTAATTCTTCTTGGGACAAAATGTGGGTAACCCTGGATTTTACTGAAATCCAGAGGGTCATATCTTTCACTAGTGAACACCCTTCTTTGAGGACATGGTTGTATTCTAGGCATGACATTGTAGCTTGTAGAGGGAGAACTAGGACAACAATACATATTTGCAAATAAAATTTATTCCCTCTACAACTATTCAATTCAACATCCTTTTCAAAATATCATGTTTTCTCATTTCCCTTTTCTACTAGTATCTTAAAATACTAAATAAGGGGCAATATTTTCTAGAACCTTTCTTGAAAATCTTCATACATAAATATTGCAATAGAAAAATACATGAGAACTACTGCAACCAACTCTTCTAGTCATGTAGAATGTTATTTAGAGTTGCCACCTCTTTGAAATGTTGCAGCAATCTCCTTCAAGTATGCAAGTCCTTGGATCATTTTGACCCAAAATTATAGATCAGCAAACTGATTGACTCTTTTCAAATGGATAATCCTGGAGTTGTTCCCCAATAGAGTTGCCAATTTGGAGGCGTTTGTTCCTCAATGAACAAAGTGAGATTTTAGAATCTTCTACAATCTTCTATATCTACATCTACAAAATTCTAGTGGTTCCCCAAATCTGCTATCCACTTGAATCCTAAAGGGTTGCCAGGCCTAATGTTCAGATTCAAGGAGAGACTTGGCCAATGAACAAGAGATTGAATTAAAACCCTTTCTCCTTGTACTTTGGGCTCTGTGAAACCCGAGAGGGTGATCCCAATAGTGTGCCTATAGATACTTGTGTGCCAAAGCACCCAAAACACTGTAAACATATGATTCTCCTTTAAATGTTTAACAAAAATAATACCTTAAAGGTTTCGCTGACGTCCATGGTAATGCCTAATTTAAACGTGAGAGATGTAGAGCATTAAATTCCACACACAATGATACCAAAATTGATTAAGTAAATTTAATTTTAAAATGTAGCTGCTCACAAACAATCTTAGGAAAATGTAAGATTAAAGGCTAGTGCCTAATCCCAGGGTGGAGTCACCTAAATCAAATAATTTCAAACTCATCACAACATTCATTCTGTCATAATTATGCCTATCAAATAATGCCTTACATTACTAATACCAGAAACTTAACTAGTCATACTTAGTAATCCCAACACACAGTTGCATAAACCTCTATCTGTGTTAATATAGTTTAATTCATTCTTTGAATGACAGTAATAACACAAAACAAACACTCAAGGAAAGACAAGAGGAAAAACATTTGCAATATTTGATTACTCATTTAAAATCCATACAATATGCACTATGGAGAAAATAAGTCCAGAATATTGTGCATTTGCATACAAATATGACCATATCATGATTAAATTCTCAATTACATGACTCAGAAAACTTTAGAAACCTAAAACCAACACTATACATTTCAGACCCTGTTACCAAATGGTATTCTCGTGAGACCAAACTGCAAGCAACTCCGGTCTGTGAAACCAGAGATTATGGGTCCGATCCCTAGTAGAATCACTGATGGAACCTTTAAAAAATTACTTTGGTTCCATTTCAAATCTTACAAAATTTGGAGTAAACTTAGGGCTTAGGGTTATGTTTCTCATTAATGTTTTAGGGTTTGTGTTGATAAAACCCTTCTAAATTAACCTCGAGTCTGAAGGCCTTTGGCAACCAATATATTTCATTGTTGACCTTCCAAAGCAGGTTCCCGGTGTTTTAAGTTGTGACTTATGTTATCAGGTTCATTCCTTTACCCAACCAACTTGAATCCTAAATCTATTGGTTCCCAAATCTGCAATCCACTTGAATCCTAAAGGGCTACCAAGCCTAATGGTCAGATTCAAGGAGAGATTGCAGATTTGGGAACCAATAGTTGTTTCACAAGATCAGTGTCACAAAGGAGAAACCCAACAGAAGAAGAATTTATCTTGTAGAAGCAAAACAATGTAATGTAAAGATCTGGATCCACTTCCACATATGAAATCCAGTAACAAGAAGGATAATAGGCTTTCAACTGAAAAGGATAAATTAGAAGAAAAGGAAGGTATATCTATGACAGAAGATCGTCCAAAGAAGAGGGCCAAAACTAAAAAGATAAATCTTTTGGTGACTCTAGTGGAATCCTTAACATCTAAAGACCATATTGGTGATGGAAATGATGATGCCATAATGCACAATTCCAAAGATGACTCTAACAAGAGTTGCTCCTCCGGAGGTAGTTTTTTTAATTTTTTTTTTTTTTTTTGGTTTTAAGCTATTTTGTTATAGATGATTAAATCCAAGGGATGGTCTATGGTAATGGATTAAATATATATGTTAAAAGGAAAAGCTATTCTTTGGAAGTTAAGGTTGGGCTTAAACAATACATATTAAGTGTTGATGTTTAGTGTGGGCCCTGCTTAATTGCAACTCTATTTCTTGTTTCCATCTAATTTTATAGAGTATTATATATTTATATTTATATTTTAAATTATATTTATTATATAAATTTTTATATATAGATATAAATAATATAATATTATATTATATTATAAATATTATATAAACATTTATATAATACGGATATATAATTATATAACATAAATATAATATTATAATAGAAATATAAATATTATTTTTCTATAATGAATAATAAATATAATATAATATAAATATATAAATAATAGCATATAGTTTATAATATATATTTAATTAGGGTTAGGTAAGTATTATAATTTAATTAGAATTCAATTGGGTTAGGTTGATCATTCAATTTGGGTTATAATGATGGTTGTGGTTATAATTACAATTCTATAATAAAGCATTAGATTATGGTTATGGTTACTATTATGATTAGAGTGAAATTAGGGTCGATTTGAAGTTAGGGTGCAATTATATAAAATACATATTATAAATTATAAAGTATTATTTATATATTTATGTTATATGAATGTTTATATATTATTTATATAACATAAATATAATATAATATACTATTACGTATATAATATAATCTAAAATAAAAATAAAAATATAATACTATATAGTAGTATATGAAAATATGATTTGATTGTTTAGAACTCCAACTTACGAGAAACAATAAAAACTTAAACAAAGAAATGGGGTTGTAATAAAGTAGGGCCCACACTAAGCATCAACACTTAGTGTGTGTTGTTTAAGCCCGACCAAAAGTTAAAAGTTAATGCTACAAGCACATTGGTCTTATACTTTTTTTTTACAAATTATAGTAATGGACTAAAAATATAGATATATAAAATGGTTGTCATTTAAAAGTTTTTTTCTTCTACTTCTTAGAACTAGTTGAATTGTTAAGAGTATGCACAAAATTTGTAAAAGTATTGAAATTTTCACTAATGCAAAAATATGGAGAAATGAAGATATAAATTGAATATTTGTATTTTTCTGATTTGATAAGTAGAAATAATTATTTTGCTATGAACAATTCAGGTGGCTTCATAACTATTCCAAATGAGGATGTAGAAAGTAATCATCCAAAGAAGAGGGCGAAGAAATTTTGTTCCCTACCAGGTAGCATTCATAAGTGTAAACCAATCACATTTCCAATAAGACTTATATGTTCTATTCTCTAGACTATAGAAATACAAGTTTAGCATATAATGTTATGCCAATAAAACTAGCAACTAACCTTATTAGAAATGGGTTTGTTATATGATGTCATGAATGTTATTTACTTTTTAAATTGACAAGATTTTATAGACAATAATATTGCTTGGTAGCCACAAATTGATAAAATTTTACTGTAGAGATTAATATCATTTAGTACTCATTTTATTGTGGATTTGTTTCACAGTAAGCATTTTTCTTGATTCAAAACGAGGTAGCGAACGAGGTAGATATAGATGCAACTTATATGAATTGTGCCAGAAAATGCATTGCAAAGCACCTCAATTTGTATTGACAAAACAACCCGACATGCCTAATAATGCAAGGTATTTTTTAGATTATATTTTCACATTGGTTTTGTCGGTATGCTTTTAACTAATATTCACTTATGGTTGTTTTGGTAGATTTATATTCAAAGTTGTGGTAGAAATTTATGATAAAGAAATATTCTTAATCCATGGCGAAGAAAAAAGAGACCTCGCGAGCGCAAAAGATTCAGCTGCACATAAGATGCTAGTGGAACTTCAAGGACGTGGATTATGTTTTATAAAAACTTTCAATAATGATTGTGAAAACATTTAACATAAACACAAATATCAAACCTTCGCAAAAATCAAGAATTTACAATTTGTAAAGCCCATTTGTTTTGAGACCCTTTCTATACCCATTATACCTTCTTTTGTGACACTTTTATGTATATGATAATACAACTTTTGATATTTAGGTGATAGTTGAAAATGGTTATATGATCAATATTTTGCTTTACAATGTTTGAGATGTAGATAAATATCTATGATATTAGGTCATGTGTTGATAATTGTTATTTCCTATTGTAGTGTCAATCTACTTGAGTGATCTAGATTAATCAACTAATTCATGATTTATGTATCATGTGATGTCTTAAATGATTATTTGATCTATTCATGACTTATTCTTGTGTTATCATTATGTGATTCACTATGAATTTGTTTGGTGAACATGGTATTGAGATGCATGATTATTGTATTTTTTTATTTGCCTTGATTATCACATTGATTTGAGAATCCATTAAAGGGTGTGATTTGTATGATGTGTTTCATTGAGATAAATTCTACACATTTTTTTAGATCAATAGAGATGTGATGTGCCTTACGCTTCAACTATTATTTTACAAGGAATTTAATATGTGCATTGAGAATACAACATACATGAACAAGCCAACGTGAAACAAGAAGAGTTGACTATGACTATCTATTAAGGGATTCAAATGAAAGTATTGTGTGTTTTTGGGAAGGTTATCTTTCTCCACCTTGTGTGCTGATGAGGCTATGTCTATATGTAAAGAGAGACTATGAGACTATGACTTGGGGACCTTTATGATGTTATCTTGGTTGTCTTTTATGTCATATTTGCTTAAGTGATAATGTATTTATGTGGTTCCAAGTTCTTAGGAGTAGGTTGTCTATGTATGTAGTTTATAAATTAGATTTAAATGAAATTGTGAATGTAAATTTCCTCAATAGTCCTTCCCCTAGAAAGTAACTATTATGATGGATAAGTGATAATTGTTACCATTTAAATTGTACTTTATAATCAATCAAAATATTATTTTTTCTAACAATACTGATATTTATTCTTTGAATGTGAACATTTTCAAATTCTTTGGAGAAAGTTGTATTAGTCCTTGCCCTAGCAAGTAACTATTATGAAGGATAAGTGATAATTGTTAGTAATCATTGTACTTTATATACGTATGTAATTTATATAAAAGATTTAAATTGAATTGTAAATGTGAATCTTCTTATTAGTCTTTGCCCTAACAAGTAACCATTATGATGGGTAAGTGGTAATTGTTACTATTCATTATACTTTTCAATCAATCAAAGATTTTTTTTCCAAACAATACTAATATTTATTTTTTGAATGTGAACCTACATATTGTAAATTAATATATTTTCAAAAATGAATTCTTTGCATTTTTACTCATTAAATCTTTAGAGTTCTTGTTAGAGCCTTTATATGAATCAAGAAATATATCTTGTGATATTTATAGAACCAATAGTAATATTGTGTAAGTGATATGACTATTCCACAATATTATATATATATATATTTTTCTTTATATTCTTGGAAAAATCATCTTATATTTATGTGCTCTCTATCCAATTAAAATTTATTAAAAAAATGTTATGATTAAACATATTATCTACTTTGCATCTCTTAAAGTCTTACAACTTGATTATTCGTTAATGAGTATATAATTTATGTATCTTTACGAATTTTTGAGTGGGCAAATGACACACTTATGTGAGCATGGGGACATATAATTATTTTATTATTATGAAGGCTTGGAAATATTGTTGTAATGAGACATTAATGAAGGGAATACATAATTAAATTGTAAGAACATATTCTATTAATTAGTGAGTATGTGTTTCATGTGGAGAGTGCTAAGGAGTTACATATGCCAACTTGAGTGGTGGAAGTCAAATATGTTCATGAAGTTATATTCTAATTTTGGAGGCCACTCTCTTAAAGTGGGTCGTGAGAATTCTTGCCATGGGATTTTGGGACCTTGGTTTTCTTATGGGTTTTCCTTTTGGTAGTTTTTTTAGCGTCTTTAAGTATATATATTGAGGGATCCAAATGAAAGTATTATGCATTCTTTTGGAACATTATGTTGTCAACTTTCCTTGTAGATTGAGGAGTGTTAATCTCTCTTTTCTCTTGATAGAGTGTTGGACACTGAGAATATATTGTGATCGTTAATTGTTATTGAATAATATGTTGAGTGTGCTTTCAATGCTATTTTTTAAAAAACTTTTTGAGGGTATATCTTGTCACTTTTTTGTTTGTGGTTGCTCCTAATCTTCTTTTTTATTTTTATTTTTATTCTTTTCTAAGTGATGCATGTACATATAACATTATCTAATCTACATATAAAAAACCTTTGCTAGGCCTTCAATTCTTCGCTTAGCTAAATTATTTTTAACATAGAAGGGATCACTAGCCCTAATTTTAGTTCACCAAGTTGTGTAGATGGTTTCACTCATGTCTACAAGGAGACTTCAAACATAGATAAGGTACTTGTGATCAAGAAGAATGTAGAAGGTGAAATAAATACTCAAGCAATAAATTCAAATTCTTTTCCACACTTAATTGACACCTCATATTTAGGTAAAAAATTACATTTAAAAGAATAAATAAAATAAGTGTTCTCTCACCCACAACTCCTTTTTGCACACTAAACATGTGTGGCGTTCTGATGGATTTTTGCTTGAGAGATGATATGTAGTTCCTCACTTGGCAAGTGTGATTTTATTTAATTAACATTTAAAGGGGAATAAAATTGGGTTAGGTTAGGATGTGGATAATTTAGTTATAACTATATTTTTCCTTGCTTTGAGACAATGTTGTGGCTTGATTCAACAATTCCATTTCAAAGAAAAATAAAATATAGTGTCTTTGGAAGATATGACACTAGTGGAATGATTCCCTATTCATTGGGAGGATGGGAATGACATAGAGAAAGGAGGTATGTGTGCCCCTTTGAGAGGATAGGTGGGTTTGAAGAACACGTGTAAGAATTTTAAAATATATGAATGGATTGGAGTAAAAAAAAATATGAGTAAAAAATGGATCAAGGTTTATAAAAAGGTTGGGAACAAAATTAATAGATGCTTTGGAGGATGCACTAGATTGCATAGACTAGGATTGCATGCATTGGGATAAATTATTGTAGGATTTTTTGGGAGTTAGAGGCTTGGAATTGATGGCAAGGAGAACCAATTATAGATAAAAGAGTGAGAGGATTGAGGGATTTTTTATATAGCTAATGGGAGGAGGGGTTGAGGATGGGTGATTGAAAGAAGTGAGAGTATAGAAAGTAGGTTTTAGGATGGGAGGTATTACTGGTATTTGGAGAAGGTTTTAGGAAATGATCTCTAAGGACTATTCATAGAGGAATAACATGGACCATATTGGATACGTTTCTCATCATTTTGTGTTATAATTCTTGATTTTTCCAAATATTATATGACTCATATGATTGGAGCAATGGGAGGAGGTAGAGACTAGAGAGGATAACTTGATGGATCAAGGTATTAAAAACGCATGTAATGGAGGGTTTCAAGAGGAATTAAGGCTTGTATTGTCCAAAAACATGCTTTGACATTGTGTCCCTATTAGGTTAACGAGGTTGAATGAATGAAGGGGGAATGGATTGGGCATAATGGGAATCAATATGCAAACATAATGGATAGCAAGATAAGGTGGATTAGATAGGTTAAGGTAGATAGTATGGGAGAATATTGCCCCTAAGTTTAGGGTGCTCTTAGATAATGGATTATGCAATGCGCATGTTTTTCAGGTTTTCATCATGGTAATTTTCCAAGGTTTCATAGGAATGGTTTTCACCATTAGATAATTTTGTATCTTTTCTTATTTTTTAGTTTTTAAATCAATTGGAAGGGGATAGGATAGATAGATTTGAAGGAAAATGGTTGTGGATTAGATTTTAGATGTGGGATTTAATATTGTCAAATTAGATTCAAATGGGGGATAGAAGTATGGATTTGGATTCAATAATGATAGTGTCCCATGTTGCAAAAATTTGTAAATGGATCATTGATGGTCATTGTTCTCATAGATGTTCATAGAAACCTTATTGGCTACTAAGTTAGATTTTCTAAAATGTGAACATGGTGCCATCATAGCTTTGACATTAAAGGATGTTACTAAGGGGAAGAATGGATGGGGACATGAAGGATGATGGGATTAGGAAAAAAATAGGATTAGAAGGGTGTGTTATATGTTGGATAATATATTGGAAGATGGAAGAGGGGTGGGATAATGAAGAAATTAGAAAATTTCAACACACCATTGTGGATGTTGAAGCTTGAGATTAGGATGTAAGTGTTTAGGGAAATGGGATTTTTTATTGTGGAATTCAAGGGTGGGAGTTAGAATTTTTAAGAGGGTTATGCTTATATTTATATGGAGGGATTCATGATTGGGATGGTGAATATGGATCTTTGGATTTAGGGACAAGGTCAACTTTTACAAATACATATTTTGATGCATTTATTCTTTTTAATTTGGAACCCACTTTGTTCATGTGCTTCCTTTTGTATTAGTGGGATTTTGTGGCCTTTTTTCTCAATTTGGATTTTGAATATGATTTTAACTTGTTCTTACATGTCGATGTTTTTCAAAATGATGATACTTAGATTATTTTGGGTGATTTTATTCATAATTTTGCACATCCAAATTGTATCTAAAGATAATGGTAAGTTTTGGGACTTAATTTTTTAGTGCCCAATTTTTCTTGGGTTCTAGTTTCTTTGTGCACTTAGGCCTCACTTTTACCATCACATATCACAAATTTGAGAAACTTTTGTATCAGTCTCCATTAGTCATTTTTTTCCTAAGGTGATATCCTTTTACGTCCTTGATATGCCTATCATGTTTCAAAAGTTATAAAAATCCAAAACAAATTGTGGGGTATTTTTGGGCCATTTCTCTAATTTTGGGTAGGTTGCCAGACTTCCAAAATATTGAGGTTTCCTTTACCTACATGTCTTTCATTCAAACTCTAAAACCTTAAATATTTTCATTAAATTATTATTTTTTCTATAGTTTCAGACATGTGTTTACTAGAGTACCATCTTCTTGGTATCCCCAAAATTTTATCCTTGAAACTTTACAATTTTCATTGAAGTTCATTTATGTGCCATAGTTTTGGACATTTGTTTTCTATACTATCATGTAATACCCACATGTTTGTTTCCTTAACATGGCTTCTTCACCATTATGTTTCTAACTATGTATCAATGGATGCCTAGGTCACGATTGTGCATGTTGCTTTAAGTGCCTATTGGTTTTTAACTTCATTATTGATATTGGTAGTCTATGTTATAACTATTGTTTGCTTGCAATGAGATGCATGTTTGGTTGTGTTCCAAGTTCCTTGTGAGGACTTGATGTATTTTATTACATGTTCTATCTTGAGATGATTGTGATATGCCTTCTATGATAGAATCATATATTTGGCGATTTAATGATCTCAGTGTCTTGCATTTTAATTAATTTTTGTAATTTTATTATTATATGATATATGTAATATTGAACCGCATTGAATGATTTTTATTTTATTTAATGATTATCTATATGTGGAGAAGGTATGCTTGATGTGTTCAAATCAAGTGTGTAGGTACATGTATAGGGTTATTTTCCCACCTAAATATACAAGTCTAGACCATTTCTCCAACAATTTAGTTATATCAAATATCACTTTGGGTTAATGCACGTATGGTAACCCCTATTGTACTTGGTTTGAGCATGATATGGGCCTAGTCTCCCTTATAATTTTGGAATGAATTGGTGTGGTTCTAAAATTTTGTGATGTGAAAAACTCATGATTACAATTGTGTTTTTTATTTTCCTCATTTCCATGCAATTGTATTTGGAAGGTTAAAACATTGAATTTTAAAATGATTCTCTAATGCGTTAGGAAGTATGAAAATTGAGAAAATAAAAGAAAGGGAAAAGTTTTGAGTTAATGTAATGCCCTCCCACGCAAACCCCAAAGGACACTAAAACATCTAACATTTATGTTTTTTTTATTTTAAAGTAACTAATATGAGATGTAAGTTAACATACTCTAGTAATGAATCCATACATATGCATATCATCTATCCAAGTCCCTTGGGGGCTACACATGACTACATTACTTAACGAATATACTCTAACATCACATGATTCCCATAACGTTAATTAACTGGTTACAAGTGTTCCACTTAATCGTTATATAGAATTAATAATCAATGAGCGTACATTCACGACATTATATAAATGAAAACCATCCTTCACATATATGAGTTTAAAAATAAATATTTTCACAGATACAACACCATTAAGGATTGCATACTGTGTAACAATAACACATAATAATACCAAGTATCTATATACAATTCATGAACGATAAGCATCCCTCAAAGATCATAAAATAAGGTTAGAGATTGCATTCATTACAATTTATAATAAGAGATTGCATTGTTCAATAATTACATTAATACAAAAGTGTTTCCCAACATGAACGGGAATAAAACAATAAATAGAATAATACAACTAACATGTATGAGTACAAAGCATGAAAACTGGTTCCAATCTCTGGTATAACTCTGGAGTCACTGCAATGGATCAACTCTACACATCTTGGTCTTCAACTGGGGACCCAATGGGGTGCATAAAACGTTTCACCCATCCACATGGACCCGAAGACCCACCCCCTTGTGCTAGGAGTTGACAAGAAAGACCCACAACACAGACAATTAAGAAGAAAGACTACAAGACTCAACAAACAAGAGTAACAACAAACACAAGGAAACATCCGCTTCCAAAGGAACAAAAGAAATAAAGGGGGAAACAACAAACATGCAAGGTTTCTAAAGGGTAGAGTGTCATCACATGGCTCGACATGGGTTACCCAATGTGAATCTTCATAAGTTATCGACCCCCATCGTAGGTTACCCTGGTAACCTCAATCGATCCCTGACCCCTATTCTTACACATACAGAATCAACTCACCTTTCATGAAGACAAGGTGGTTGATTTTCCATTCCAGGCCTTCTCGTCTCATCTCATGCCTGAACAAGCGTTTGAGCCATGAGAGAGGCATCCATTATCTTTTTATTAGTGTGATAACTACCCATTCCCCCTAATTTATTTATTTAGATTTTCACTTGATTAACTCAACTTCCACACAAGTTACCCAGGATACCACTTAGGGTTCCAACCCTCATGGGAAGCCACTCTCCCTACTAGCAACAAAATTCCATAAACACAAACAGGGTAAGCCAACTTGCACAAAAATATCAAGGCCAAAAATTAAATACAACAATCTTGAGGCATGCACATCTCACGCTAACACTTCATAGTAAAGAAAAACACTTTCAAATGCAAGGCTAAACCCACCAAAACCAAATCGAGCATAAGAGCAATTGTGCACAAGGAGCCAAGAAACAGTTATAAAGCATCATTTTCTTTCCCCACCTCTAGAAGCCTAAACCAACTACCCATGAATCTCATGGTCGAGAGTAAATCAGGGCAAATCACAGGTTCTAACACAAAATTTCAACATGAATTGAAAAAAAAAAAAGCCTCCTCAAACGAAAAAAACATTGAAATGAAACCAACAAAATTCAACCTTTAAATGAACG